>VDFB02135850.1:0-19881 GCA_007258455.2 Sequoia sempervirens | reverse complement strand
TTGATTTGAGAAGCTTTCAAGGATTGGAGTCTTATTTTATGTTTTGTTTAAATGGTAATTTGCAATCTGTTATTGAAATCACCACTGTGAATGAATGAAACTGTGTGTTAGTCACAAGTTGATTTTGTTCTACAGTTTTAGTTAGGAATTCCTTGAAAGGTAACAAGTCTGGTTAAGTTGGATGAATTAACATTTTTTTCTGTTCCAAAGCTCTGATTCTATCTTTTGATGTTCCTTTAAAAACCTTGGTTAGAATAGGTTTTAAGTTTATGTTTGATCTCAGAACAATCTAGAAGCTCAACACCAGCAGGCCCCTTGAACATTACTGTTGCATTGACCATTGAGCAACATCAACACAGTTGAGAACCAACTATAAAGACCTTAGGAGCTAAGGCATCCATGTGTTGTCTTTCTCTTTCAGGAGAAATAGAGTAGCAATATTCTGTTTGCATGTTGTTGTGCCATCAGGACCATCAACAGTAACTAGGGATACATGATCACATTTCCTTTGATATAAACTGCAAGTAACATCACAAGGTAAAAATGACAAAAGGGCAGATCAAGTGTGACACTTCATTGTCATTTATGTTTGAAGTACCTCAACAAACAGTGAGTCACATAATGTTGACACTTTATCAAATATGATCCTATAGTATTGTTATTGTAGCCACAATTAAATGATGGATATTGTGAATAATTAAAAGAGCAGTGCTTGGAGCACATTTCAATATCCAGTAGAGATAATGGCATCATGTTTAATGAGGTCATGAAAAATCAAAGCATTATTGAATGGAATTTCATTAGAACTTAAGAATGATGATCGACAGGAAAAGCATTCCAATCTAGTGAAATATGAGAGAGGATTTAAAGAAACTGGTGACCCTTGTTTCATTGAGGTCAAAGTCTTCAATACAAACTATAGGGTGAAGTCAAATAAAGGTTTATTATGGTGAATCAAAATGAAAGATTCATAGCCATAGTGAAAGTAACTAACCCTCAAGTACAAAAAAGACAAAATGAAGCCCTTGGTATTGCATATAAACCCATAATAGAATGAGGGTTTATCTTCATTTTTTTAGGAGAAAACATGGAAATCTTCGTTCTTCTTGGAGACTGAGCTCAAAGAAGAAAATTATGTTTTCTTTTTCAGAAAGGCAAAATGTCAAGCCCGACCTGTAGAAATGAAAACCCTAGCGGCCATGAAATGAAAGGGTCGAGCCAAGAAACACATAAATTAAGCAAATTTCCAAGAAAATGCAAAGAGTGTGGCCTGTATAGGAGCAAACTATAAAAGAAAGCCCTCATTTTTTATTTTTTGTTGTCACAAAGAACTAAAATCTACAATACGCAAGTGAAAAGACTCAGCCATAAATGAAAGCAAGGCCCTTTCACCTATAATATATAGTATGGCCACGACCCAAGGTCTACCATTCATTTTTATTTTATTTTTAAAGTAGGAAATCTTCAGGGTTTGCAAGAAAAGCAAATGCAAAAGGAAATATTGTAAGATTCGAGCTATTCAGGTTTGGAAACAATTTTAAATACATTTTTTGAAAGCTTTCTTAGTTGTGGCCTGCTATAGAAGAGAGGTTTTCTTTCAATTATTTTTGAAAAAGAAAAATACTGAGAGAATGAAGAAGCTCAACCATAGGTGGACAAAAACCTCAAAACTTGCAAATATATGTGAAGTCATGGGGAAAAATGCCAGCATGATGCATGGAAGACACAGGTTTTGAAAAACCCATAATGAGTTCATCTTAACAAAAAAAGAAAACTTCATTATTCTTTCACACGAAAGTATTGAGCATAGAAACTTGCAAATGGAACTACATGAAAACAAACATAGTCTCACCATTTTCCCTTTAAAGAGCTTGAACAAGAGTTGTTTTCTACAAAGCAACAAAAAATGAAAGGCTAAATGTCAATAATAGCAAGCTCACCTCGAGTTTTTCTTTATTGTTTTTCCTAAAATCTGTTGAATGTGCCTTGGCTTTCATCATAGCATAACCTCCATGGAAACCCTCTAATGGTGGCCCATGGAAGACTCTAGATATTCAAGTTACAAATGAATGCTTTTGCATATTTTGCATCATTTTGTTCATTAGGGTTTCTTACCCTAAAAAATGTCAACCAGTAAGTGCATTTTTACCTTTCTTTTTAAAAAATGCAAGTGTAACTAATATATGCACTATGGGCTAAGACTTTAATTCTTTTTTTTATAAAAGGGGTAAAAACTTTATTGAAATAAAAAGAGCTAAGACTTTAAGTCTTATGTCTTATGCTATGCTTTAGTTTTTCTATGTCTCTCATGTTTAGGGGTCTTCAAGACTTGGTTTTCTCTTTATCACATAGTCGAATGAATGCATTTTCATTTTCTTGCATTCCACTTTTAAATTTAAAGCATTTAACTAAGTGGTGTATTATAAATCACTTAGATAAAGTGTTATTTTTAAATGCAAAAACATGTAAAATGCTATGTAAATTCCTTGAACAACCTTGTTAAGCCTTGATGCTTTTTAGCAAGCATATAGGGGGAGTTGAGAGAAGTTTGTAAACATATGCCACAAATCAAGGATGTTATTTTTACCATTTTGAAAACGTATGGAGAGCATGTAGGGGCTTTAATTCACTTTGTTGGAGGTTTGAGAGAATATAGGGGGTGGTTTTGCATGCCTAGATGCTTGGTATGGTCAAACTTAGCCTTTTTCACACATGGGAGTTCTTTTGTAGGGAATCTAGTTGCTAGATTTTAGGCTTTTTGGAGGCATCCGACCCAAGGCAGTTTATGGTTCCTATTTTGGTGCAACTGCTTGGGAGTTGATGATATAGTCATTCATTTGACTCATTGTACTCAGTTCTTCTTTATGCAGATTTGGACTTGGTGACTTTTGGAGTCATTTGTCAAATTTTAGCATGCCTTTGTAACTCATGTTCTCGATATGAAAATACAGTGAAGGCCTTGGATATCATTGACTTGAAGATTTTTCCTACTTGTTCTTTGCATTATTGTGTATAGTCAACTGATTGATCAAGTTATTTGTGAGGTAATGTATATTTCCTTATAACTTTGTCTTAGGTTTTAGAACCTTTATGCAAAAAGTATGCAAATGCAGGTTGCAAATTGTGTCAAAAAGGTGTAAGTGGCTTTTAGATGTGAATCTATCTTCCTCCTAGGAGTTTGAGCACTAGGACCTTTTTGTGAAGCAGTTATGCAAAAGTATATAGTAATAAGTTGTGTAAGTGTAATTTATGTCATCGTAGCAAGTGCATGGCACTAACTCATTTGACTACAAAATCCGACGAAAATTTCTGATGAAAGATGTATAATTTGATGTATTGTCGGGATTTGACGTGTAATTTTCAATTTTTTCAAATTTTATCCCCGACGTTCGTCAAAATTTTGACGAAACCCAGGTTCATCAAAATTTCGACGAATGATCATGTCGAATTTCAACAAACATTCAAAATCAGAAAAAAAAAAATCAATTTGTGGTCGACATAAATAAAAGTGAGTTCTCCTATTTATTGTGACAATGTTTTGCTATACTTGCGAATTTGCTCTACTTGCGACAGTTTGTGGAGAACTAAGGACGATTTGCTTAGGAAAAATTAAAAAAAAATCAAGATATCGCCAAGTTGAGGGTAGTCATTGTCTTTTTCTAGAATTCATTTGTGAAGTCAAATTTGTACTTCTAGGTTTGAAAATCATATTTTAAAGAAACATCTCATCAAATTTCATTTTTAGACTTGTGCATTTTGAGAATTTCATTTCCAGATTTTGTTGTGTAAGTTCAATATTATTCTGATTTTAGGAGTCTAATGGTTGGAAATCATAGTAAAATCAGAATTTAATAAGTTATGGAATTACCATTTTAAAGTGTTTTTTGGGGTCATTAACTTCAGGCTATCTTCTCTTTGTTAGGGGTGGTTGCATGCCAAAATTTTTTGGTGTAAAATATCAAAATTATTAGATTTTGTTACTTGTCTATGATTAAAAATTATTGGAGTGTGAGTTTGATATTTTTTGAAGATCTAAATATTTAAGCTTGGTAAAGAAAAATCATGTCAAATAATATTAGTCCAGAACAAAATGAAGAGATAGTTGTTAGAATGTGGGCTAGATTGAAAAGAAAGGGTGATGGGAAATGTTATTGTCCTTGCAATAATTGCAAGGGCTTAAAGATGAGAATATTTTTAATCACAACAGCTGAGAAACATTGTAGGCAACATGGTCACATTGAAGGGGGGCATGATTATCGTCCATTGGTAAGTTGTTCATTATATGTGTTTATATTGATTGAATTTGTAAATATTTATATCGTTTTAACATTTTTTATATATATAAAAAATCACTTGATCATGATCATGGTTTATTTGTGTCTATCATTATAATTATAAAGGTGGGGCGTCCTACGACACATGATATGGATTATCACGGCCCGGAGAATGTGGTTTTGCAAGCAGAGGAACATGGAGCTATGAATATCGAAGATGAAGTTAATGATCTTATGGAAGAAGATGATCATGCGCCAAAAAACACAATTGAGGATGATGGTACAAATACATTGATCCATGACACATTTAGTGGCACAGCTGATCATGATGATCGAGATGACTTTGATGATGTTCATGATTTACCTGTACTTGAGAAGGCATATGAGCCCCTTTATGAAGGATCCCAAACAACTCTTCTCTTTGTTGTATTGTTGTTGGTGAACTTGAAGGTTATGAATGGTTTATCCAACATGGCAATCTCACGGATGTTAAGGTATGTCATATATGTCATCTTTTTTCATCTATTTTAATTGTTGTTAGTTCATCACTAGTAAATAAAGGATGGAATATATACCATTAATATTCTTTATATTAACAAATTATTTTTTTGTTGTAGATTGATTGGTGAATTTTTGTTACCACCATCAAATATTTTACCTCGCTCATACCGAGATTTATCTGGCATTATGAAAGATATTGGAACGGAGTATCAAGCAATAGATGCATGTCCCAATGATCATATTATATATCATAAACAACATGAATTTGCAATAGAATGCCCGTATCGTCATATCGTTAGCTATCAAACGCATCAACTAACAAAGTGCGCCTTGCAAGGTTCTTCGCTATATTCCCATTATTCCATGTATGCAATGCATTATTTAGGGAAGTAAAGCTTTCAGCCAATTCTATGGATTACCATGCACGAAATAGAAGGGGAGATGACATTCTTTGAATTCCTATGGATGGTTCTAGATTTAGGGACATGGAGGAAAAATGGCCACACTTTAAAGAAGAACCTCATAATCTCAAGCTTTCATTGGGAGCGGATGGTGTCAATCCATTTAGAGAGTCGAGATTCATTTACTCTAAGGTGGACTATTATTTTTGTTATCAATGCAAGAATATCTCCTCCATGGATGTCAATAAAGAGGGAGCACATAATGTTGGTAAACACTGCCTGCATTTGTTTACATGATCAATTTTCTTTAACGTAGTAGCATCTCATTTGTCTTATTTGTTGCATAATGACATTTTTTTCATTTAATAATCATGTACATTAATTTATATATATTGCAGTAAAATGGTTATAATAATTATGTAATGTTTATGTTCATTCAACTAGGTAAGTACCAAGTTAAAGATATGAATGTATATATCGAGCCTCTTATCGACGAGTTACTAAAGTTATGGAATGGCGTCACTATGTATGACGTCTCTAGACCAATAGGACAAAGACAATTTCAATTCCATGCAATACTTGTATGGACAATTCATGATGCCCCAGGGCTAACACATTTTTGTGGTATGTTATAATGTTCGACTGCACTTTAACAATATTTAATTTGATGAAGCAGATATCATGAATTTTTTTAAAATAATCTATTCATTATATATAATGAGAAATTCTATGATATTTGAATCCAACTATATATGATCTTGTAGGTCTTCTCAAACAAAGGGAAAATTTGGTAATGTCCAGTGGTCTGAAGAGGAAACTTCGCTGCTCAACAAAATTTAGAAAGCAGGTGTTTGATGAGTATAGGCACTTCCTCCACATAAATCATAAGTATCAAGCTACTAAAAAATATCTTTTCAATGGGAAAGAAGAGACTACATCAAAACCACGAAGAATGACACCTCACTTATGGAAGTTGGAATATAATAGAATTAATTGTGAAGGTTATACATCTGGATCAAAATTGTTTATCTATCATATATGATATGTTTGGAATTTATATTTTATATTGTGTTGTGTCACTGTTAGGAATTTACAATGATTTTCTACTAATTTTTTTTAACTCTATATGCTTCATGAAGGCTTACCAAGGCATTAATGGTCACTTCCACAAGGACTGAAAAGTTATCTCAAAAAATTTAGTAGGTTGCCCTACTATGAGCAGCTACAAATTGTGCATTTGTTTGATACAATGCATATCGGAAAGAATATAACATAAATGTTATGGAAAATATTGGATGGAAGGAATGACAAAGAAAAAATTGTCAAAATTTGTAGTGACATTCAGGAAGCCAATCATGCAATGAAAAATATCATTCAATTGAATAGCGATGGAGACCAAATTAATATAAGTGCCCTTCCTTGGTTATTAACAGAGAAACAAAGCAATGCTATAAAAGAAGTCATACAAAAAATTCGATTTCCCATAAGATTTGTTGCGAACATAAACAATATCATAACAAAAAAAGGTGAATTTGGGTCAGGGATGAAAACACATGATTGGAATACTCATTAAGGTAATTATTTTGGTATATTATATACACTTGTATAACGTGATGTAATTTCAGCTATTATGTTTACTACTTTTGGAAAAAATAATGAAAAGATCATTTTATAATTGTTATAAATAATTCTACCCTGATTCTCCAAAACAACCTCGCATAACAATGTCAAGCAAGTTATATATGATCTTGGAAAATACATGGGGTAAGTAGCGAGATTTGTTCAATTTGTTGTATACATCTTATAATTGTCATTTTTTTTACTTGTTATGTAATATACTATATATTTTTGGTAAATATCGTTAATATATTTGTGTCTTGAATCACTTGTAGATGGTTGTCATCTAAAGAAATTCATAAAGAAGATATAAATTATTGGAAGAGAAAAATTCCTCATCTAATGTGTGAAATGCAAAAGTGTCTACCTTTGACATTTTTTAAT
This sequence comes from Sequoia sempervirens, assembly GCA_007258455.2. Taxonomy (NCBI): domain Eukaryota; kingdom Viridiplantae; phylum Streptophyta; class Pinopsida; order Cupressales; family Cupressaceae; genus Sequoia; species Sequoia sempervirens. The sequence continues at coordinate 12,704 of VDFB02135850.1, read as the reverse complement.
ACACAAGAACACTACCTCATACACCAAGTTGAGGAGATTGAATTGTGTGGACCTGTACACACAAGGTCAATGTGGATGGTTGAGAGGCACTTGAAATTTTTGAAGGCTTTGGTTAGACAAAGAGCACATCCCGAGGGTTCTATGGTGGAGGGATATATGGTATACCAGACCATGGTGTACATTAATGAATATCTTCCTAAGTTTGTAGCAAAGATCCATTTAGATCGCATTTGGGATCCCAACTCCATTAACAAATTCGAAGGGGAGTACCTGTTGGGGAAAGGTAGATTGAGGAAAGTGAGAGGTAATTATAAGATGGTCAGTGAGATTAATTGGTAGAATAAATTTTATGCATAGTTGTAGTTTTTATGTATATTGTACTTATTTAATTATTACTCTTCAGTATACATCAATTATAAATTAAGGTTGTATACCGTGGAAATTAACTAATTATACGTCATTTGTGAATTTCAATTTTTTTTGATACAATTGGTCGAGAGTGGGATGCACTACATTTGTACGTCGCAAAAAATCTTGATTGGATGACGGTATGGATTGAACAATGTCAACAATTTGGTCGTGCATTAACATGGGAAGGTGTGGCTTCATTAGTTAAAGAAGCTCATCATAATGGAGATTCCAATGTTACACAAAGGGAAAATGATTTAGCATATGGTTTAAGAGATAAACAGGTACGTATAAATATATTAATCACCATATTATTTAATTATTTTCAATTATATTGATGTATATATGATGCAGAGGATCCAACAACAACACCAACAACATCATTTCATGAGGGTAAATCAAACTTAATCAGAATCAGGAGAAGATCAAATTCTTAATTCACTTTCTTTTTCCTTAAAACTCATACAACTTCTTTTGATTCTTCAATTCTACAAGACTTCAAGGCAACAAGTTAGCACTCCAATTTCAACAAACCATATGTCATTATCAGTATTCCAATTGACTCATTCAAAGCAAAAACCATATTAGAAAACTTTGACTCAATCAATCAGATTCACAATCTAAACTTCTCAGATAGCACCAATTCATTTTCCTTACAAGGAAAACTAACAAAGACTAATCCTTCTTGCTATCAACTAGTTAATCAATCCTTCAAGACACAAGATTCATCATGTTTTGAGAGAAATCAATTCAATACATCAGTGTATAAATATCAGATCTTCCTGCTTTGTAAAGATAACAAGACACACAATAGAATCATCATTCTCAAAACAATATGCACTTCCTTTACAACCTTATTCAAGCATAAATTCTACTGTAACTCCATCCAAATGACAAGGTTCAAGTATTTAAGGTCACTCACTTCCTTGTACACACAGATTTCCACTGTCCATGAAATCTAAACATTAATTAGAAATAGACCTCCATACCCTAGATCGGGTGAACCACTCACACTAGGTTCAAAACCACGATCCAAAGGCACATTTAGAGACCTCTTAATGCCCATATCATCATATCAAAAACTCAAAATGATTTATACTAGAGAAACTAGCAGATTTCAAACTGTAAGCCCAAGAAAGGCTACTAGAATAGGGCTATTTTACAAAGCATCTACCTTTTTCCAACTCCAAATTGTTAGACAACCTCAAATAGTCAAAGTAAAGGTCACAAAACACTAGATTTATCCACTTTCAAAGATTGAAAGACCCATTTAGAAAGTGTATTAACAAGCTCCATTATGTCTGCAAATTCCTTTAGAAACATCTACTTGGACATGCATACGTTATTTCTCTAATACCCTGCTGGAACCTTCATTTTCAAGAGGAAAACTCATAAATTTAACTTTAAATCAACAACACAACACCATATTCTTGATACCCTGCACTCACACAAAAAAAAATCACATAAAGGACACCCTACTTATCTCATCCCGCCATTTCTACTAGGCTTACATCGGTGGGATGGGCCTTAAACTTCTTTAGGGGCTCTCAAAATCACAGTGAAACTAACTCTACCCGAGACACAAGATTGTCTTTGATTCTTTTGCTGCTTAAAACTAACTTTCAAACTCTTTGACAATGAAAACTACTCTTTCTCAAATGATATTACACAAGAACTAACTCTTGGATGTTACCAAATTAGCAATACAAGTTAGGAGAAATAGAAAGAATGTTTGATAACTCATAAAAATAGGGCTTTTATTCAAGATTTTGGTACAAGAATTTCAAGATTCTACTCTTCCACACCTTGCCATGCTTTTTATAACTTTTTCCCTCTTAATAACTACCTTTTCTAACTTCTCATCGGTTCAAACTGCCTCTTATATCCTAATATACTTGATTTATGCCTTTTTGTTTACATAATATTGCATTATTTGCATTTTTTTGCATTTTCACCTCCTAGTGACTTCTTTTATGATTCGATTACATTCAAATTAGCCTTTTCATTGCCTTGACACACAAATTTAGACTTGAACATGTAAATTTAACATATTAGTCTTTTGAAGGCATTTACAAGATCTAGGTGCTCTTGCACCAATATATGTGTTGAGATTTTTTTCTTTGCATACATTCAACCAAGAATAAATATGTTTATCAACTAATGATATTGCAATAATTTTTACATGTTTGACATATTGCAGGTGAAACACCACAAGGCTATGTGGTGCAATGGTCATAAATTTTGAATCAAAATGTTGGATGACATGAAGAAAACTTGTGATTCCTCCGCATAACCGTAATTTTCAAGTGACTAATGTTTCATTCCAGCTGCCAGTACATCCATAAGTCCTAAAATATCAATACTATGGATTTTGGATGATATACTCTTGAGTGTGACTTCTTTAAGTCCTTCAAATTAGTGTTTGCGTTCGGCTGGCCCCTACGGTATAGGGCACGATTGAATGAAATGATCCCGAGAATTGTTATTGAACATGATAATGGATTTACCATGGTTAATACAAGGTCGATCGAAGCGAAATGGAATGAGCCCTATGTTCTTCCAAGCCAATGTGAGCAGGTATTTTACTCAGAGGTTCCAGGTAAATCGGGTTGGTCATTTGTTGTTAGACATGATCCAAGAGAAAGTTCAGTAAAGTATAATGTGGTGGAAGAAGAAGATGCCTAAGAACTAGAAGATGATGTAGATGATGATCGGGATCAACAGTTAGTTGATGATGTGCCTGATGAAGATGTCAAAGAAGAGGAACTAGATCATGATAATGTAGGAGTTAATGTTCAAGAAGATGATATCCATGTGGATGATGACATTATCAAACCTATATCAATGACAATGATGATGATACACCAATCCCCATAATGTTGAACTGACTCCATGATACGCATAAAAAGAGTTGATGAAGAAGAAGCATCAACATTACTGAAATGTATGAGTTATGCATTATATTATCTATTTGATATTAATTTCTTAATAGAATTATATTTGACTTATGTGGTTACATAATTAATTCATGATGTTTTTAATTTTTATGCCATTACATAATTAATTTAATGATGTACTTTTTAATGTTTCAAAGGCCAAAAAATTAAAACATTTCAATAGTGATGTTATCAACCTTGAAATTAGTGTGTTTTATGTTTCATGTGATCATTAAAGATTAAAAAGTCAGTTGTAGAGGTGGTTGTTCAGTGGTTGAGGTGTAAAGGCCTTTAAAAGGCATAAAGTGATCATTGTAATGGTTGTTGATGGTTGAGGATTTAAAATACAAACTCTTGACATTTGAAAATCTGTGTTTTTCTTCAAATTTTTGGTATTTTTCCTGTTTTGCAGCACTGTACGGTCACATATAGCCATATTTTGATGTGAAATCAATTCCATGTCACACACAACCATATATATGTATGTATATGTATTTGAAAATGTAAATGTAAATGCAATTATTGGATGCTCTCCTAGAACAATAAATGCAACATATCATTAAAGAAATCCAACTAACACTTCCCAATTGTTGTGATTGATTAAAAGATTTTAATCCCTACTTGAGAGAACCGAATAACCAGATCACACATATATAGCAAATGTACAATGATAAATAGAGTATAAACTTGTTATATCAATTTAAACAATAGAGAAGCATCAGAATGGAGACAATCAAATAATTGCATCAATTTAACAAACAATTGATACCAAAATCTTAATCCGTGACTTAGATATCTTCATTTACTCCATCAAAATACATACATCTAAGTCTCTGTATATGAAAGCATTTTGCTAGAAAGCTATCTACTGAATATCTCCCAACGCCTATATCTATTGCATTACTATGGAACATATATAAATACATCAAAACTTGGAAGGGACACGTCCCTTCACAAATGTTTTATTTTACTTAACTAATTAAAACAAGAGATTAGGCTCTATTTAGCCATAGATGAACATTTGACAAATGATCTAGATAATCCTACTGTTGATGAGTATCGACATCTCCTAATGTGTTCCTGGCCAATATTTCCACCTTTATCATCCTTTCGTTATGCTCGCAACTCTCATCCAATGTCGAATCCTTCCCTGTAGCATTTTCCAGAATTATTTGTAGCATCAATTCACATTCTTTGATCCACTTGGCTTTCTCTTTCAATTTTTTTCCATCTTCAAATAGTGTAGGCAATCCCATATTCATAACATCAACCAACCCCTTTGCATCTTCTCGTAGTTCCTCATAAAGGTCCCTATGTTTCTTTATAATTTGGTTACCCATACCAATGGCCACACTATCAGGAACATCTCTTTCATTTAATTCTCAAAAAATTTCTTGAATCCTTCCATCAATTCTCTTATGTTCCTGCCCTGTAACATGGTTCTTTGAATATGCTCCTCATAGCTTATTCAACCAAATCATTAAGTTGGCTTGCCTTTTTCTAATTATTGCAGCGAGTGTATCGTATTTACCTTGTGAATATGCAGTTGAATCCTCCCAATGATCTTTTACATGTGAGCTTTCACCATGTGTTATTAATTTAGGAGGTCCCATTATGACTCCTAGCATTTCCTTCAAACGATCATTTTCTCTCATGGTCCTTTCATTACTCATTTTGTACATTTAATTTTCTTTGATCAACATTTGTATTTGGGCTTTATTCAGTTTTTCCACATTAATCCCAATGTCTGCAGTCACCACAGGATCTACCTCTCCAACCTTCAGAGTCATGACATGTCCAAATGCTTTCTCAGTATCAATCACCACTGACTTTCTATGAGGTGGATACAAGGCCCATATCATGAGTGATCCTTCATTTGGGTTATATTTGGATCCAACATATATTTCTATCACCCCCTTTGGACTAAGCTTGTGTGTGGCACTATTATCCTTTAAGAAGCTATCAAAGACCAATGCAGAATTCAAATCCAGCCCTAGAAAGATCATAACTCAAGTATCCTCTAACATTTTCCTTCCTTTCTCGGGGGTCATATTAGCCATCTCTCTATCCATAGTTAATTTCAAATTATTTAGTAGTTGCTCCTCATTGCTTGGTGTAATATTATCAATTGTCTCCCTTATCTCCTTTCCCTTTTGCTTATACAAGAAAGATCTAAATTCCGAAGAATTCACAAATTCATTTTCTGCTACAAACGACCTATATGCCATCTCTCTAGTGTATGTATCTTGGATCTCTTCAACACTTGGTTCTCTAGGAGGGCAGTTGTAATCTTGAGTTTTTAATCTGGAAATCCTACTAGGTAGGTCTCGTGGCATATCTTCTCCAAATTCCTCATGTCCAAAAAAAGGGAACCCTGTATCCGACAAGCCTTAGTTGTATTCCTCCACCACTCTCTCCGCTTCCTCTGCCTCCAAATTTCTAATCATGTCATCAAACTGATAAGGCACATGATCATATCCTCCAAAGTTTATCCTTTGTTTGGAAGAATTGATATATCCCTCTGGATCAAAACCTTTTCTTGGTGGACCCTTATTCATATTATACTACATTAATTTGTCAAGGATCAAATCATATCCTTCCTTTGCAAGCACAGTAAAATCACCAAAGCACAGAGTACTAGGCATAAATGCCTGTTTCTCGAATGAACCAAAATTCATGAAACTAGAAAAATCCATTTGTCTTACAATTTCCAAATATGCAATCCTATTCAAGACTGTTTTAGGCAAAATGAATGGAGAATCCTCAAAAACAAACACCCTTACAATAGTAGCATCTTCCAAGCAATACCAGTCTCCCCAATTGTGATCAATTGGTCCATTAAAGTCATTAGGTATGAGGAAGCATTTTATTTCATCAGACAATGAGTGCGCACAAGGATGACTATAGAATTCATATACTGGCTTTACAAAATATTCTTCAAAATACAGGAAACTGGAATTACCAAACCTACTATCCCAAATAGCAGTCCACAATTGAATGGGTAACAATTTGCCCTCTTTATCAAACTGTGAAACCTTCAACTTTTCTGGCCAAATCCCTAACTCTTGTCTAAAGTACAATACTAGATGCATTAAAAGAGAATAATGCCTAAGGTGCAGAACAGGGGATTTATTCTTGATTGCCATCAATGCTAAGTCGAGTTCCTTGGAGACAAATGAAGCATAGTCAAAATACCTAGAATTGTGACATTGAATGTCAGTTGCAATTACCATGGGAACAATGGACATATACTCAGGAACTTCCATACCCAACACTTGTCCTACTGAGAAATAGGTATATCTCATATAGGGCTCGAATAAGTCCACATGGAATGGAGGCCCATCGCCATCATCAAGTGGGACAATTTTACCATCTTGTTTAATTCTATGTAAGGGTAACCTCCAACCCTTGTAAGTGGTGTCCATTCTCCAAAACTCCTTTTCCAACTCTTCATTCACAATTTTCTCATTACACCATCCTTCCAACTAAAAAACCTCACTTATTGAAGCCTCTGATATGTATATGAAGGGTTTCCTAGATGGTCCGCATATGGCCTTAAGTTTTGAGTCATAGTGGGTAGCCAACAATTTTACCAGCTCTGTATTGACAAACACATTAGGGCAAACCATGTTTCCCAAATTTAGACTCCACGGATTACAAACTGGCTCAAAATGATCTCTTCAGTGAAAGTGGAATCTAAACAATTCATAGCCTCTTATTGGGGTCCAAATGTCTCCTATGTGCTATATTTTGTCATCCAATTTTTCCACTTTTGCCCTCAGTTGCGCAGAGTGCCTACCTCTGGGCCTAGAGCCAGGCAATTGGTCAATTAAATCCTGATTCAACTTTCGTTTAGCACCCTCCGGCTCAATTCCAGACTCAAATTTTTGCTTCTTACTCTTAGGGTGACTGCTCTCACTTTGTTTTCTACCTTTCAACTTCCCCGAGTTGGTGGCTTCCATATTACTTGCTTAAAATTGCAGAAATGAAAAAGTTAAAATGCAGAGGACTTAATGGTTTTGATTGAGGTCTTTCAACTAAAACAATTCTCTGGCCCTTTGTTTGTCTCCTCATTTCCTTCGCTACCAATTCACAACAATGTTCATTTTGCAACGATTTCCTTTCAATTTATGAAATTACCTATGCTCTGTGGTGCCATTAATGTTTTAACTCCAGGCACGAATGTAACAGATTTTTGAATTCCTTACTGTCACATCAAATGAACTGGTTAGCAAGACACCTTCAAACTTTGGGCGATCTATACATTAGGCCCCAACCAACGTTCATTGAATGCTCTGTTGATCGGGGTAACACTCTACACATCTGACCGATGTTAACATTTGTCTCGTATACATCACCAAGAGTCACCCCAACAATCATTTTGGTTCATTTATTTCTTCATCAGCCTGACTTTTAGTATCGCTAACACATTCAGTGGTTCCTCCGATGTTATAAGTCTCATCGATAACACATCAAATGAACTGGTTGGCAAGACACCTTCAAACTTTGGGTGATCTATACATTAGGCCCCAACAACCGTTCACTAAATACTCTATTGATTAGGGTAACACTCTACACATTTGACCGATGTTAACATTTGTCCCATATACATCACCAAGAGTCACCCTGACAATCATTTTGGTTCATTTGTTTCTTCATCGGCTTGACTTTTAGTATCGCTAACACATTTAGTGGTTCCTCTGATGTTATAAGTCTCACCGATAACACATCAAATGAACTAGTCAGCAAGACACCTTCAAAATTTTGGCGATCTATACATTAGGCCCCAACCAACGTTCACTGAATACTTTGCTAATCGAGGTAACACTCTACACATTTGACCGATGTTAACATTTGTCTCGTATACATTGCCAAGAGTCACCCCGACAATCATTTTGGTTCATTTGTTTCTTCGTCGACCTAACTTTTAGTATCGCTAACACATTCAATGGTTCCTCTGATGTTATAAGTCTCACCGATAACTTTTCTTTTGGTCTTGAATATGTTGCCAGAACTCTTGCCGATATCCTCCTGTCGGTGTAACTTAGCGGGTTGGGTGAACATTCAGGATTTACATTGATGACACATGTCTCGCTGATATATTCCTAGTGCTCCTGTCGGTGAAATAAATTATGGTCTCGTTGATGAAACTTCATCGATGAGACTTAAACGTTCGAGACAACATATATTTTTCATGCCGAGATGACTTCTTTAGTAATCCTTATCGCTACAACAGTTTTGATGTCTCATCGATGTGCTAAAAAGTGCTTGTAACCCATAATAGGTCGAGAAGACCCATACCAGCGAATGCCGATGTGATTTGTCTACCACAATATCTTTGATCAAAAGGATTTTCAGGAGTAGACCAAGGTGATAGTGGGTAATTATATTCTGTAGGGCCAATTACATCCTTTTCTGACTCAAAATGTAGTTATTATTAAGAAATTTACATGAGTAAATCATTATAAAATTTTGAAAAATTTTATAGTTCCAACAGACCCTTCTTCATGTTGTATTGCAACAATTTGTTGAGAACCATATCATATCCATCCCTTGCTAATACAGTGAAATCACCGAAGAAAGGAAGAGAGGTGGAGATAGAGAGTCGATGGATAGGGGGGATAGGGAGGGAGAGATGGTGAGAGATAGAGAGGGGGAGATAGAGAGGGGGAGGGAGAGAAAGGGATATAGATAGGTAGAGGAGGAGAGATAGAGAAGAGGGGGAGAGATAGATAAGAGGGTTTAGGGTTTAGAGAGCAACAAGGAGAGATATATCAATCACCCTCCCTATAGATCTATCTATTCATCCTTATCTCTTTATCTCTCTACCTCTCTCTATCTCTTTGGCTCCCTTTCTATTTGTATGTTTCTCATTATCTCCCTCTCTCTCTATATTTTCTTCCCTATATTTATCTTTGTCTCCTTAAGTGTGCAATGGGTACATTGAAGAGGTGTTAAAGGAGAATTATCATATCTTTAATCAAATGGCATGCTACCTTGAGCATAACTCCCCAAGGACACATGCCATCCTTGGATTGTTGACATGAAACAACCAATCAAAATTTAGTTTCTCTTTTCCCTCTCTCTTTTCCTTTGTATCTCTTATATTTATCTCTCTCATGCTCTCTCTCTCTCTCTCCCCCTATCTATCTAAGTTCATCTCTTTCTCTCATTCTCTATCTTTTTAGTTTCTATATCTCTTTCTATTAGCTAATAGGCTACATATATTCTTCTATTGCTGTCTTGATAAGATAGGATAGCTCTTTATTGATGATGATTCTATTCATGTCTATCTTATTCAATCCTACAAATGAGAGTGCTAAGAAAGTGTGAGAACTCAATGCTACAAATAAATATGGTTGACATGTAGGAAGCATATGATGTTTAGAATATGATGGTGACACTCATAAAATTTTACTTGGAATACTCTCATCATTAATTTATGTGTTATTATTCACATACTATCCATCGTGATTTAGAGAAGAGGGTGATATAGAGAGATAAAGGGGGATGGTGAAAGAGATAGAGAGATCGTGATAGAGGTAGAGAAATATATGGATAGAAAGAGATAGAGAGAGGACTGAGAGGGAGATAAAAAGAGAAATCGAGATAGAGATATAGAGTAGGAGAGATGGAGGGAGAGATGGAGTGAATGAGAGAGAAAGGGGGGAGAGGGAGAGATAGCCCAATAGATAGAGGGGGGAAGAGGTGGGAGTGACATAGATAGTGGGAGGACAGAGAGATAGAGATAGAGATAAGGCGGGGAAGTGGCAGCAGAGATGGAGGATGGCATGGGAAGAGAAAGGAAGAGAGGCAGTGGAGTAGAGAGCTGACACAGGGACAGGGATGGACCAGGAGATGGTGAGAGATAGAGGAGGGAGAGAAAGGGACACATAGATAGGCAGAGGAGGAGGAGATAGAGAAGAGGTCCCAAAGGAGAATTACCATATCTTTAATCCCAAATGGAATGCTACTCTTGGAGCATAAATTCCCCCAAGGACACATGCCATCCTTCTGACATGACATGAAACAACCAATCAAAATTTCAGTTTCTCTTTTCCCTCTCTCTTTTCCTCGCATCTCTTATATCATTCTCTATCTTTTAGTTTCTATATCTCTTTCTATTATCTAATAGGCTACATATATTGTGATATTTGAGCTTGAAACAAATCTCATGCCTAGAAACCACTATTGTGTCATTGGAAAACAAGTTTCAACTGCCATTTAATGGTAAACTAGTTGTAGTGTAATGGTAAAATCCTCTAAAATATCAGGTAAAAGCTTATATATACTATTATATAATAATAAATATAATTATATTAAATATAATTTAATCTAATATTACTATTATATTAATTATATTTTGCATTGGGAGAACACCAAGGAAAATATAGAATATATAATTTCATGAAGAAAGAAACTGAATCTCTATTATTAATCTACAAGAATGAGCTACAAAATATAAATCTAATATAGCTATTATATATTTAACTAATATATACTTAACTATATTGTACAATATTAAAACCTAGCTAAATGGCACCATAATTTTCAATTTACTTAACATACTCTAAAACCTAACAAAACCAGGTTGTAGCTTGTCAAATTGGAGAAGTGAAAGGTCAATACCAGCACCGAGGAAGAGTTTGGAGGAGTGAAAAATAGGTCAATACCAGTTTTGAGGAAGAGTTTGGAGTTAAAACAAGATCAATACCAGTGCCGACAAAGAGCAGAGGAGTGAAAACAAGGTCAATACTAGCGTTGAGGATGAGGTTGAGTGCACACAAGGAAAATCAATGACCAAGGGACAATGAGTATTGTAAGTTTGGCACCCCCATTCTCTTTAACTTGCAATTTTCATGCCTAGTTTCCAAAGATCTTCTCGTACATTGGCACCCCCAAAGGTCAAGGATTTCATCTCACATAGCCTTCATCGCATGATTCTGAAGCAATTGTAGACTTAGTCCAAGTATATGTTAGGCTAAGCTAGATCTAATGAATGGAAATAGAGGTATACAATTCTTCTTTAATACCTCCACCACAAACATATGCAAGGAAAGGTCTCCTCCCTTCTTGGGAGTGATAACCTCCTCCACACACAACCCTTAAAAATTATGAATAGAGGAATATAATCCTTGAAGAACTCAAAGTTGATTCTCTCCTACCTGATGCAACTAGTCATTTTATCTTTACAAACATTTTTAGTGATTACTAGAGGCACATAGACTAATTCTTCATAGTAGAAGAATTTGATCATACTTTTTCAATGATGGAATTATGAGAAAACCTTAGGTTAAATGAATAATTCTAGCTAAGTTCTTTAAATTATGTCCAACCATATAAGAGAAGACCGCTGCTATGTGTGCTTGGATACCATGGAGAAAGGCTCTTTGGGCTCTTTCATCAATCAAGGTATTGTTGAATTTTAACACCTAAAAGTGAGAATGAAGAATCTTTCCTAGGATGGTAGCCATCCCATTATAGCTCTTAGAGTTGCTTAGAGATATTTTGTTTTGAAGCAGAGATTGACCTCATCAAATAGTGTCACCATGACTCTACTAATATATCCATCAAATTGACAAAACCCCGACTCTACCAACCACAAATTGGTCAAGAAAATTGCCCCCGGCTAACCTTTAGGGCATCAATTCAATGCCGAAGTTTCTTTGGCTTTAATAGACCCCCTAAATGCAATGAACCTCTATCATACCATGTTTCACACCAATCCACCAAGTTACAATTCCAAGACAGTGGGTGGATTGGTGGATGTCATTTCTATTTAACCTTCAAACCCTTACACAAGCAAAACAAGGCAGTTCCTGTATTTGATTGTTTTCTCCCACAAAACAGTGATCTTAGAGCATATCAAGCTTGTACGAACACATATATTTATCTACACCAATGATCTCAGAGCATTTCAAACGTGTACAGATCCATACAACACAAAAGAACTTCAGAAAAATAGTAAAAACATAGAAAATTGCTTCAAGAATGTGGTATTTGATATGGAATTTTGGTATCAACAATTGCAATGGGATGGGAATACAATATGATAGAAGTGGGATAAGAAATGCATTTTTTGAAGCATCAAACCAAAATTTTTGCTATTTTTAGTCATGTAGGTGTCCAATAAAACACTTGGTAGTGTTTCCCTTCAAGTTTATTTACTTGAATGAAGAGCAAAAGTCCTTTGATTACAATTACAAAATACATTTGAGGCCTTGGTTGTGTAATTGGTGGACCATAGTCACATTTAACACTTGTTACAAAGTTTGGGAGTTAAAAAATTAAGTAGATTTGATTTGTGATGGACACATTTGGATGGTAGTAACAATAACTTGCAATCTATCAAGACTTGAT
>VDFB02135849.1:0-20028 GCA_007258455.2 Sequoia sempervirens | reverse complement strand
AATTAGATTTGCCGGATGCACATGAGTGGGTACACCAATTTCTAGAGAAGAGGTTTGAGAAAATTGATCAAGTAATTGGTTCTCACTTAGCCAAAAGGACAAGAGGGAATGAATATTGGGAGTATTTGGTCCGTTGGAAGAACCATGCAGCTGATGAAGCTTCAGGGGTCAGCACTTCAGATTTGGCAAAGTATGGTATTATAGTTCTGACATTGGTGAAATGTTCATGAGTTGCATACTCATGAAACATTTTTCTATCCAGTATGTTTGATGCAAGAGCATTCGGGCGAATGGGCAATCCGCATCACCCCAAATTTTTTTAGTTTGGTTTGGTTTTGATTTTGGTTTTCATTTTTGGAGTGCAAGTTGATTCAGATCCATGGTTAGTTGTGGTAGAGTAAGATGACATTGTTGTCATTCCATTGACAAAAATGTCCTGTTTCGATTTATATTCCAAGCCTTGATTGTTCGTTGAAATGAATTTAAATTGGTTTCCAGAGGGTTGATTATCGTTGTGGAAAAAAATGTTGATTCTTCATTCTATTGGGGTGTGACTTCTTATTGTTTCATTGCCAAATTGACTTCACTGAAGTCAAGCAGATCGTTGGTTTCGCTATCAAGAAGAAATAAAAACAAATTCTTATTTTCCAGAATGTGAGAGGTCACATAAGTGAGGTGTGAAGGGAGAAATCAAAGGCCATTTGCATTGGGAAGGTAGAGAGGCAGAAGCAAAAAAGGAGAAACGGGAGTATGGTGCATGAGGAAGTAGAGAGATAGTCAACACAACCAAAAAAAATAATAGAGAGGTCGCCAAGAAAAAAAAATACAACAAATTGGCATAGGGGTCATGCAATAGGGAGGAGTAAGGAAAACAACAAGAAACAAGAAAGGTGCCATGCAATGAACAAATAAAGATGTATATGTAGAAGGCATGAAGGGGGATGCACAATAAGAATAAGTAGAGGAGTATTAAGGCTGCGGGTAGGAAAGTAGCAGGGGTGTGTGAAATAAAAGATATTTCAGAGAGGAGGCTTGTTGTGCTCTTCATTGATGGGTTATCTGATCCTCTCAGGGGTTGGATTAAGGCTTTTAATCCACCTTCACTTTAGGAAGCAATCAAGAAGGCAAGAGACATGGAAACTTCCACCTCCAAGTGTAAATTTCAGATCAAAGGATTTATGCTTAAGAAGGATAAGGACAAAAGGCCTATCATAAGGGAATCCAAACAGTCTAAGAAACATGTTACTAGGATTGATAGTGAGACACTAAATGACCCAAGGAAGAAAGGTTTATGTTTCCATTGTAGGGAGCCTTGGTTTCAAGGACATAAGTGTACTGCAAAGGGGAAGGTACACCAAATAGAGTACTATTATGCTAAGAAAAGTGCATCAAAAAAATCAGATCAACAATCTGATTCAAAAGATAGTGAAGAGGAAAAGACTCTAGAAGAGGTTGGAAAGGAAGAGGACAAGGATGGGAAGTTTGCTCAACTACACAACTTTCAGAAGAATAAGTCTCTTCACATTAGAGTACTTAAGGGGCAACGAATGGTTGCATTGATTGACACAGGAGCCACACACAATTTGATTGATGAGGGGTTGGTTGTTCGTAAAGGCCTTCAAACACAGGAGGTGAGTGGTTTTCGAGTGATTGTAGCAGATGGATTTACAATCAATTGCACTAAAATGGTCCCACAGTTGAGCTTGTAGTTGGGGAACTATGAAGTCAAGGATGACTTCTATGTGGTTAGTATTGGTGACACTGATGCCTTGATGGGAATGCAATGGCTTCGTTCACTTGGTGAGATCACTCTCAATTTTCAGACCAACGAGCCGAAATTTAAATTAGAAGGGAGGATGTGGTCTTGTTGACGTGGTTTTTGTGACCGCACCAACCGGCAGAACAAAATAGTTTGAAGGCTATTCCATTCTCTCTTGATCAAAGTATTCCGTGCGCTAAGATTGCGAGAAAGTTCGCACGTTCAACTCCAAGGTTCCGAATACTTAGAATACCCTCAGTTGGTTGATGTGTATTGCTGTGTTCTTACGAGAGGACTTACACAATTGTTCAGACTTCTTGCAGTTAACAACCGGTATATGATTTGAAGGGGATTCTTGCGTGTATGATTTGGCAATGTAGTACGTTTTCCTAAAGCTAATCGGAAATGTACGGAAAGTTAAAGAGTGTAGGGCCTAAGAAACTTATATCCTATTCTAAATGCAGGATATGTGGAGCTTGATTTCAGTAGACTTCAACCGAATTTCACCTAGCCTCACGTCGGACAGCCTCAGTAAAATTGGTGCAATCTTCAAAGGGGTAGTAAAAGATGTTCAAATTATAATTTAACATATGTATACCATCAAGACGATGCATATAAGTACACAAATTACAATCGAAGTTAAACTCAAGACAATTTCCAGTGGACCACGCAAGGCGAACTTATCATCAACAAGCCGCTAGTGGTATGGAATAAAGTGAAGCTACCTTAATAAAAACACCACACATCAAAGTAAACTACTTGCATGAGATGAAAATTAAGCTACTTGGATCCGAAAGGAAGAAGAGACCTTGCTAGCTGTTCATGACAAGACGAATTTCACCATCAATGAAAAGATCTATTATCATGAAAGTGTTACACAACAATCTCCACAAAAGTTTTCAAAGGGAAAACTTTCTTTCTTCTCCACACTATGCAAAATGTCTACTATGCTCTAGTCTCTAGTCTCTAGCTCTAACTCAATTATGATTCTAATCTCCTGTTCTAATGAATTACAAATGAGGGGGACTCCCCCTTTATATAGCTAGCCCATTCCAAAAGACGGCTAGGGTTACAATCAATAGAGTGGCTAGAATCGTGCCACCTCAGCCCTAACCCTAAAAATTGCCAGAATAGGGAGTGGTACATTAAATGAATCAAAGATTCCCACTCACTCCCAAAATAGTAAAGCGCAATAAATGTCCACAATCAGTCTTCTAGAAGATCCTCGTCCAGCAGTGCGTTCCCACTCTCCTCTCTGGCTGCAAACTCAACAAATCTGCCAAGTACAGCCTCAACCTCCTGAACCGAAATGGGTGGAACACAATCAAGCTGAAACTCTAATACTGTGATTGATATCTCATGCCGTGCACATGACTTTCTCCAAGCAACTAAGGAATCCTGCGTGCTCTGAATCAGACTGGAGAAAGTGGAGGTGTTCTCAAAGTCATCCTGTGTGAAGTTCTTCACCTCTGAAAAGAAAGGTACCAGCCTACCCCTCAAATTATCAATATTAACCTCGTCCGGATTCAACCGCCTAGCAAATATGGCCTCAAAAGTATTCTGAACTACCTCGATGATATTGGCCATGGCCTTATGTATCCTGGCCGAATCCGCCTGTGCTGCGTCGAAGAAACCATGCCCTGCGATTGCTGAAGAATACCATCTGGAAAATTCGTACCTGTCATTCTCCTGAATGACACCTCCATCAATCAGCAACCGCAACAGAACATGCCTCAATGCCTCAAGACGCTGAATTACTTTACTCTGATAGATAGAAGCATCACCCCAAGCATGACCAACCACCTCCATCCGTGCCAAAATACTAGAGGCTTGCTAAAAAGCAGAAGCAAGGTCCTCCATAAACTTCTCTGTCTCAGCACGAACTCCTGTGACCCACTTGTCTGCTTCCTGTGCCATCTTCCCTAACTCCATCAAGCCACTGATTGATTCTCTAGGTATCTCTGCTAGAGGCTCTATCATTGAAATTTCCTGCCCTCGAGAACGAGATAACGGCTGTACATATCCGATCAAGGCCTTGTGTTCTCTTTTCAACCTCTTATACTTTCCTTCTTTCTTGAACAACCTATCTTTGAGGGCGAGGTAGGAGTTGTCACACTCTACAATCTGCGCACCAGTGGGGCGTCCTAAATCCAAAGTCGTGACCACAATTCTCAGGCACTGCTTCATTTCGGTCACAATCAACTTGAGGCACGACAACGTGAAGAGTACGAGAACCATCCTCTTCAGTGGATATCTTCGAAAATTTTCTTGCTTTCTTCTTCTGTAGAGGCGCACTGATCCTGTTAAAAAATTCCTCCATCTCAACCGCTGGATCAATCTCCTCGCTGGGGCTTCTCCTCACCCTATCCTTAAGCCAATCAGGCACATTGTACTGTATATCGAAGGGCTACTGCTCTTGTGCCTCTACTTCTCTAACCTGCTCAACCTCTACATCATTCTGGCAAGGCTCATCGTCCTCAAGTGGCTGAGTGTCTCTTGAAACTATATCATCATCATCATTCATAGCCGCCTCCAATTCCTGTTGAAACTGAGGGTCAGTAATAGTCCCCTCATCATCCTGTTGATCAACCCTACCAGGTGCATTGACGCTTTGGCCAACCGACTCTCTTCGTGGAGGCTGATTATCTTCCTGTACTACTTGCACCTGATTCAATGCATTCCTCTGATCAGCAAATAAAGAGACCTCCTGGATACTTGGAGAACGTGTCTCCAATGGCGTGGGCGATGCAACTCGTGGAGGCTCTGGCTGAGTAGGCTCCTTTCGAATTGGCTCTTTTCTTCTGGACTCTGGACCTCGTGTGATCTGCTTCTTTCTGCCTGTGGTGGGTGTCCTGTGATCCCCCATCAAATTGTAAGTCAAAGCAATTGACCTACTCTTCAACCTATTCACTCGCCTGTCAACCCATGCTCTAGTGAAAGTCAGGATCGGGATAGAAAGTGTGTCCAAATCTGCAACCTCAGGCTCTGACCAATCTGGGGGCGGAAGTGGAGTATCTCTTACTGCTGCATAATCCGGATGTACAACATCCATATCCTCATTTACCTGGTCTGGAACTGGAACAACTTCACACTCCCTGATCAAAGTAATCGGCAACTGAGAGAACATCCTTTTCCTTACTTCAATCTCATCCGATGCATCAGCCCAATAATCCTCAATATTTGCCTTGTGTTTGAATTCTTCTGACAGTACCCATTTGATGTTATGATGTGGATCATAGTGCTGTCGGCTGGTGTGATATGAAAAGTGATAAAATTGAAGTTCACTTTCAGCCTCTCTAGCTGCCTGTATTGAGGGAAACACCTCATCCGAGTTGCCCATGACAATTGGGAATTCTACCCCTCCTCCTTTTTCTTCTGAATCTTATCATAGGCGAGCAATTGCCTAGATATTTCTAACATTAAAATTCTATCGGTTGGGTACTTAGGCAGCCTATATGGGTATGATGAAAAACCTTGCAGCCTAATGTAAGAAAATTTTGGAAACTGTATGAACCAGCACCCATACCTTTCAATCAACTCTTGGGCTTCCCTCGAGATTCTGTGATGCAACCGCTCCTGAAGCAATCTCGTAATGTACATGGTGAAGGCATCGTTGACACGCTTGTAGTGAGTAGTGCTCGCCAAATGCAACTGTGGACAGGCCTCATGGATTTTGAATTGGTGGGAGCCACAGCCAACAGGCTCCTTGTAAGAGATCCCTCTGTACTTCGTCATACGTGCCAACATATAGATGACGTAAGAGCTCATGTAAAATGTCTTTGTCCTCCTTAGGCTCAGGAGTTGCTCATGCAAGTTGTCACTGATCATCACAGCCCAATTGACATAATCCTTCCCTTCCAGCACGAGGTTGATGTAGTAAAACATCCAAGGCTCAAAAATGAATGACTGCGGGCAACCACCAACTCTACTCAGCATCATAATGAGATCACAGTATTCTTGCTTCAAGTCATCCGCTATGATTTGCTTTGGCAACTTTGTTCGAGAAGGCTTGGGAGTGCTCATCCAGTGAGTGTTAATTTTCTCTGTACATCTCTCGAATGCAGAAGCATACATCCGCTCAGCCTGCTCTCTGGATTTGTAAACCATATTTCTGTGTACTGGGATCCCGAAAGCCTCACCAATGGCAACAGGAGTAAGATTGGCTAGTACTTGGCCATCTGGTGACATGATTGATCTGTGATCCATCTCATAATAATTGGCACACTCCATCATCAGCTCCGAACACTGAATGGCTGGTGGGAAACCAACAGCTGCATATAATCCGCTTCGAACAATATTGTGCGAAGTGGTTGAAGGTCGATGATTTTCAATCCCCAACATCTTGTTCTTGAAGGCCTCAAGGTTGACGGAGCCCAAGTTGGTGTCTGTCAGCTTGCCCAACTTTGAAATAAATTTTGATTCTGGCATGAATGTCTTACTCAGCTTCTTGATCACTGCCTGCCTGGATGCACCATTGTCTTTGCTAGTCGCCCTTGCCTCAGCCATCTGCAAACAATAAACACTCATCAACAAATTAATTTATAAAATAAATAAGATATTGTGCAAGGGCTGCAATCGACTTCAAGAAGCTGCAATAACTTTTCTTAGTTGCAAACCTCAGCTTCTTCTCCAATAAATTCGAGCCTCAACACTTAGAAATTTTTTTGAGTAAGCTTTAGCCTTAGCAACTTCAATCTGCAACTTGAACTTCTATAAATTCGTATCTCACACCAGCAATCAGCAATTAGCAAGTTCGCACTTTTAAAACTCTCAGCAATATCCTCACTTCAAGGCGTCCTTCTTAGCATCAGCAATAGAAAATTCGAACTTTGCACCTCTTAAATTCTTTGAAACTTCTCACCTCAAGGCGTCCTTCAACTGTAGATTTGGATACCTCCAGCAATTTGCAAGTGCGCCCCTCTTAGCTCTGGCAACTTCAAATTTCAATCAGCAACAAATCAAACTCAATAGCAATTCTCCAACACTTGCACTAGCAACTCAAGGCGTCCCTCTCCAGAAGTCTCAGCAATTTTAATTTTGAACTTCAGCAAACTCCAGTCCTCAGTAGAATTTCGAACTCTTCAAGCTTCAACAATTCCTAGCAACAAGCTTCAGAGCAAATTCGACTTCTTCAACTGTGAAAAATAGGTGAGAAACTTTTTCATTTTATAGCCAAAAATCGAATTCTAGAAGGAGCCAATTATAGCCAGTACATTTAATTTCCACTACTCCACTTCAAGAATTCGAATTTTCCCTCTCCGGTATTTCTAACACTTGTCTCTCGACGTCAGGAATCTTGCTCTTCTAAAAGCTCGACTTTGACTGGCATCTTTGAATTTGCTTTCGAAAAATTTAATTTAAATTCATCTTTTTGATTCACTAGCCGGAGCTCTGTCATTTGAATTCGAATAAAAACTTCTCCTCAGCTCTGGAAAGTTCATCATCGAAGAATTCAATCAAAATCATCTAGGCAACTCACTTCAACTTCATCATTCGGAGAAATTCATTTTGAAAACACATTTTATCCATCTTGCCTTAAGAGAATTTTAAATTCTTCCCTTAGGAAAATTCAGAATTTGAGCATTGATTAAATTCCTCACTGAGAAAGTGTTGGCAAAGTGCGGAAGACTTGGAAATCCATCTATCATCACAAATGTTCAGTACCCAGAAGAGAATTTTCTTCAGAATGCTTCGAACCCATGGGTACCCAACGAACGGGTTCATTTAATTTTTAAATTTTGAACCTTAGAAAATATTATTCTGTCAAATTAAATCCATTCTTCGCCTGTGATCATCCTATGTCGCTCTCGCTTGAGAAATTTTATCAATCCATCTGCATTATCATCCATCTCTAACTTTATCACTGAGAAAATTTGCTTGTGCTCCATGAAGAATTTTTTTTTTTTTTTACCACCTTGAGCTCTAGGCGTATTTTCTAAGGGAGAAAATATTTTTGCCTTAGAAAATTTTAAATCATCTTGCACTTTGAGAATTTGCCTTAGAAATTATTTTTGCTTGCCAGTGAGAAAAAACATCAACTTCACTCAGAAAAATTTCCATGAGGGCGTTTAGCATATTTCATTTCTCACTCACCACTTCACACTTGAAAAATATTTATTTGAAGTTCCAACACCTTAGCAATATTTTATTTTTTTATTTTATCACTCGACATCTTAGGCGCATATTGTGTATGGAGGATATTCATCTTGTGCTTAGAAGACTTCACTTCCAACGCCTAGGCAACACATCCATCACCTTGCAATATTTTCTCACACATATCACCTTGGGCGCTTATCACTTAGAGGAAATTTGAAACCACGCCTAACATTTATCCTCAACACCTTTTAGCATTCACACTTTTGGCGCATCCAACACTTGAAGAGGGATAACACCTAGTATTCACCCTTCCTTTACCACGCCTTGAAGTATTCACTTACCTTTTACCTTATTTACCACCGTTTCTTCACCTTTTACACCTTCAACTTGGGCGCATTTAGGCATGCAAGGGGGATGACTCTTCAACTTCACCTTTTTTGTCTTTACTTGACCTCTTTTGGGCGCATTTCCATGTAGGTGAGGGATGAAAATCTTTGACTTGTTTGACTTCTTCCTTCTTGGGCGCATTTTGGCATAGCTGGTGGATGAAACTTATAACCACGCCTTGGAGTGACCCTTCGCCTTCCTCGTTTTCGTCCTGACATGCATGCTTTTGGGCGCATTTTGCCTATGGAGAAGGATGAATTTGTTTGACCACTTTGACTCTCTTGCAATTTGGGTGCATTCTACCCCTTGAGGAGGATGAGTTCAATACTTAGAAATTTTTTTCAACTTCCATGAGCTTCCCTTAGGCGCATTTTGACATGCCTTTAGGATGAAAGGTGTTGACTTTCATTGACCACTTGTACTTTGGGTGCATTTTGGCCTAGATGAAGGATGAAACCTCACACTTAGAAATTTTCTAGCCCTCATGCTTCAAGGTGGGCGCATTTTGGCCTGGCAGTAGGATGAAAAGCATTGACTTTCTTCGACTTTCTCTAGCTTGGGCGCATTTTGGCCTGTGTGGTGGACAAGTTCAACACTCAAAAATTCTTCCATGCCTCTCCATCATCTTGGTCGCATTTTACCATGGCTGCAGGATGGAGTTTTATACTTAGAAATTTTTTTTCTCGTTTTCGCTAGCTTTCATGCCCTGCTATTTATAGTAAGCCCTCTGATTTTGCATCTCTGAAGCTCGGAACGACTTGAAATTTTGCACACTGCATCCTCATGACCCTGTTGTCCTGTTGACACTGCCATTTTTAATCACCCTGCTATTTTTAGCCCATTTCTGAAGATGATTTACTATAAATAGCAAATGCTTGCTTCTGATAGCTCCACTGCTCCGATTAACTTGAAATTTGAATGAGGCGCTCCTTACCACGTGACCTGACTACTGACATCAGCGCATGCACCTGACTTGCTATTTTGAGCCTGTTTCCAAATTGACTTACTATAAATAGTAAGTGCTCCGTTTGACTTGAAATTTTACCAGCAGATAGCCTGAAGGATGTTGATCGCGGTGGTTTACACCGGTTTTCGAAAATTCTGCCTTTTTACCCCTCTTTTCAGGTCCCGAAGCTGGAAACCCTAATTTGCTCTGCATGCGTGTCAAATGATCTCTGTTTGTTTTCGTTTTTGCTGCACTTCGATCAGCTCGTGATTCTGAACAGCTGGGAGGCGGCTGCCGGGACATACCTGCTAAAAATAGTAAGTTCTTACTGAGTGATTATCTCCATTTGCATGTCACACCATCGCGTAGCTCTCGAAAAACCCATAAAGAATCATCCGACATGCAAAAGAAACCTGACATGCAAACCCTAAAAATAGCCTCGGAAGACTGAATTCTGAAAGTTGTCGTCTTGTTTTGCATGTTATATCGTTGCGAAGGTCTCGAAAAACCCAGAAGGAATATGCCAACATGCAAAGAAAAACTCTGCATCTAAACCCTGAATTTTGTACCGGAAGCTGGACTGCTAAAAATAGTAAGTTGTCTGTTTTCGCTCAAATTTTGCATGCGAGCAGCCTGATGTGCTTTGAATGCCGTGTGACTGTCGGAATCTCAAAAATGTTGACAGATTACCCGTAATTGCGCACTTACTAAAAATAGTAAGTACCTCAAAATCTGATGAAATTTTGCTGAGAGCCTGCTGGAAACGTGTTGACAACAATGTTAGTCTCAATTTTCAGTTTATTCACCCTATTCGACCTCGGACTGACCAGGAAAAAGGAAACCCTAATTTTTTAGACTTGGCCAAATCTTCATGTTTAAGCTCAATGACGGGCGCAATCCTCGAAAGGCAGACATCAGAAAAGAGACAGAGAAAGAGAGAGAGAGAGACCCAAGCCAAAAGACCAGAATGGAGCGAAAATTAGGGGGTCCCCGTTTTGAATGGGGCGATGTGTGAAAAGGTCACAACAGGTCTTGAGGGGGATGTCAAATGGAGGACTTCGTGTGGTATGTTTCAAACATATGGAGAGACTTTTTAGACATGATTAGGTTGATTGGTGTTGGCGTTTCAATTAGCACCTCTGGAGTGCTTATTGGAAACGGTCAACTATTGCACGTTATTAGTGTTTGCTTCTTCAAATTGGGAGGGAAAGATCCCTCTTGTTGCTGATTTTTGCATAAAGGAAAGAATAAAGTAAACTACTATCCAATCTTTTTTACTTAGTGGTAGGACACAAGGATGCAAATACACAATCCGCCGTAGCTAAGCTTTTCTCTGGTTTCGGAAAATCTTAACTACGACTAAACTAGCCTTTAATCTATCCTATCTCCTCAAGATTAACAAAGCATGAGGGCATAGGAGCGGGAATGAATGGTTCAATCACTTGGACGAATTAGTCTCCTAGGATGCATCCGAAGGCTTTGAACTCCCAGATTTGTACTGAAATAAAATCCACACAAGTAATCCGGACGGTAGTTTATATTTCTGGATTCCTAAGGAGGTACCAAGACCTTTCTGAGGTGTAGGCTGAAAAGTAAACCATGAGAAACAACAAAGGGACAATAATCTAATTTCCTAAATTCCCAAGGGGGCACCAAGGCCTTTCCGAGGTGTAGATTGAAAACAGATTATTGATAACAACAAACAATGATAAAACTTTGAGATTTTAGATCAAAAGCATGGTAACTCTCTTGATTTATTTTCTCAATATTCCACCAAAGATACATGTTGGGACAACAACTTGTTTCAAGAAACAATGACACATGAGGCGATCGAACCAAGAACACATGAACAAAGATTGGACACACCTATTTGAGTAGAGAGAGCACAAGCTGTACTTGGTGCTTAACTACAACAAATATGATTTAAGAACATATACTAAGCGAACAATATGAAGGCAAAAATGCTCAGCATTTTGCTGCCGTGAAGTAAAGTTACAAAATAATGAGCCTAAGGCTCTTATTTATAGAACTCAAAGGAGTAGGCAACCCTAAAATCTCCTTGAGTTAACAATCAGTTCTTGCCAATCAGCAAGATTTATTCCTATGTCTAAAAGTAGGTGAGCAAATAGTTAATTGGAAATCTACTTCAATTAACTGAAACTAAACAAGGAGGCCACTGGAAAGCTACTTCAGTTGACTGAAACTAAACTAAAGGTGAACTTTATTACAAAGTGTGCCTCCAAAATAGACATCAACTTTTAGTGAAGATCTGAGATCCACAAATTATGGAAGTCAAATTAGACATCCTCAATTAGTGGGATCTGACATGCATGATTTGTGGGACCCAGAGTTAACTTGGAAAGGGGCATCAAGTTAACTCTAGTCATCATTAATGCTACTTTGGAGGGTAGGATGTCCTTTCTGGGGTGCTTTACACGTCATCACCACTGGTCAATAGTGCCTCTATCCATTCGTTGACCTCTTCAGCCGCCGGACAATTAATGCTCTGCAAGATGATGATGTGGTGTTTTAGCATTTCTTTACCTATCACAAGTTGCTGCTGATAGTCTATGCACTTGGCAGCTGCGTCATCTAACTTGGTAGACATGGCTGCAACTTTGGTCAACTTGCAACCATTGGGATCATTGAGGAATGTGCTATGGATGACATCCTGGAATTGATTTTGTACTGTACCTAGCTTAATGTACTCACCTCTCTCATGCTAATATTCTATGTGAGGGAGGGATATTACCAACATTCTTGCGAAGTTGATAATACCTGCGACAATCCGTCGGTAGTCAATTAGTTCTACAAAATTGGCATCATAGGCTTTCACCTTGTATGCCAGCTGTTCTTTCCAAGCAAAAAGATGTTCTTGTTCTCTCCAGTGGTAATTGACTGATACGCCAATTGCAAGTCTGCAATTGTGATTTCATCACCTGGCCTCTTCTCTGCTGTCTTTAGCTCTGACTGTTGAATCTCTATGCGGAGTCCATGTGCTCTATCCCTCAACTGGTATAGTTCTGCCACTATACACCGTCCTTTGACAACAAATTCCTCCACTTGATCTCTCAAGTGTTTTCCATACGAAATCAGTTGGTGATGCTTTTGCTCCACGGGGAGGTCTAGCATCTCTTGTGGCAAAGTTGAGATGTTTGGGGCATTGTGCATTAGGCTAGATATGTACATCCTCAATTGCTGATTTTTAGCCTTTAAGGCTGTTTTGTCTCTTCCATCCTTAGCCATTCTCTCTTGGACACTTATTGAGGCAATTCCGAGAAGGTCTGCCTCCACTTGACGAGTGGTCTTTCCAAGGTTGACCTTCGACAATGTGAAGTCTTCAAGCTCTACCTCATGTATGTTTCTGTCCTCAAGTGGGGCAGCAGTCTTTATAATGAACTCATTATCTGCATTTCTTCCTACATGTACTTGCTTCTTTAATTTCTTCACCGGCATGTCTTGAGGGACATGATCGAACTTTGTGAAGTCAAGCTGGTAGGATGGCCTTTCCCTCTTCCTTCCTAGGAGACCCTCAAGCCAGATAGAATCCTGACTAGCCTCGCTGGAAGGAGGAATGCTAGACCCCCGAATGCTTGATGAATGAGATTATGTTGTAGTGATGTCTCTCGGTGGAGAGTCCAAGTCGATGGGGACTTGCGACTGCTGTGATGGTGGTGAAGTAGGTGGCTTTGTCTCTATCACAGGCACTGTATCCACTGCTGCTGCTTTTGCTATTGGCTTTGTCTTTGTTGTGCTTATCTCAATCACTGGCTCGGCTACAGCGGTTCTCATGACTATCTCAAGTGTGTGTGTGGCTGTCTCCACATGTAACCCTTGTGTTCTTCCCCTCGTGTGCCCTGACATTCCGCATCCCTTTGGGAGGATTGCTCTACTGTTTTTATTTGGGTTTCTTCCTTGACATGGAAGGTAGTGAAGATTGAACTAGTGGCGGCTTTGTTCGGGGAAGTACTACCTTCCTTGTCTTCTTGCTGTCTAGGTAGAGTTGACTATTTCTGACAACTCTACTCGTTCTTTCCTCTATAGATGTATTTTCTTTCGCATACCAATCCACTCTTCCGAGTGGTTGTGAGTCTACTTGATCCATGAAGAACGAAGGGAGAATGACTTCCCCTTCATCATCAGATAGGTCCTCAATGTATTCTGACATTAAGTCAACAATTTGTGAGAGCCTAAGCCGGCTATAGTTCCTTCTTCATACATCAAACTCATCATCACAGTTGACCCAGTAATCTTCCATAGAAGATTTGTGTGATGAGCGTTGCTCAAGATGTGCTGCATATAGGCCTCTTGGATCATATGATCTCTCAATGAGATATTTGAGATTGAGTCTCACTGTCACTTGGCACATCAATTTGGCATCAGCTGCTATTTTACATCTATAGAGTCCCATCTGGATGGGAAAGCTTGCAACTGGCTTCTTCTTAAGGTGTAGGTGAGTGTGAACTTCGACCAATTGCCGTAGGAATTCCATGAAAACTACCCTATCTAAAGGGTAGCATAGCATCATGGCGGGGTGACCATTGTATCCATACACGCGTATGTAGGTGAAGGTGGGGAATTGGATAAACCAGTCCGCCTAGTCCACCATTGCCTCCTTGGCTGTTGGTGATATACGCACGTGCATCTCATGGTTGAGGTCTCGTATGGTGTGCATGATGAAAAGGTCACTTATCCGTTTGAGATTCTGTTTCGCTTGAGTAAACTCAAGATGCATAAAGTATTCATGGACCTTCTGCACACCTAAGGTTCCTACAGTGTTTAAGTGTCCTAAAATCGCCTTGGAAGGAAATTAGGTATACAAGGTAGGAACACATGTGGAACCTATGAGCCTCTAGAAACCCGATAATTTGTTGGTGCAGTGTGTCACTTATCAAGATGGCCCAGTCGTAATGCTCTCTTCTGCTGATAATCTTGGCAATGATGTAGAACATCCATGACTGAAACTGATTGCCCTCTTCCTATCCAATGATTCTGTTGAGTAGAGTGATCAACATTGCATACTCGTCTCGGAATTCTCCTCACCCAACCATTTTGGGCAAGTTGGCCTTTTTTCACTTTCAACCATTGTTCTGCGATTTTCTGCAAACACCTGGCCTTTGATGCTCCGAATGCTTTTTCGCATTCTTTCACCGAGATGACCACATTGGTCGGGCATGGTGGAATAGCAAAACATTTTTCAATGTCCTTTGGTTTCAGGCTGCAGATCACCCTCCCATCCACTGATCGGATTTCTTGTGTGGTGGGATTGTAATGCTTAATGCAAGCAATTACAAGCTCCACACTCTGTAATGTGATAGGGATTGACGCAACCTGAAGCAATCCAGATTCTTCTATGTTTTGTAGCGTGATTTGATTCATGCCCTCCAAATCTTCTTAATCGACCACTAGGTTCTTTTGATGTAAGTCTATGCCAGTCGTTTTTAGGAAATCATGGTACAAGGCTGTTTTGGTCTTGTATTGTACTTGGGAGTACTGCATCCTAAAAAACTTAAAGATCAACTGTACACACGACCCTGTTCTGACAATTTTCGAAAACCCCTAAAAATAACACTTGTTGAGAAATATTTTTCCTGGAAAAATCTGGCACATGGGTTTTGTTTGTGCTTCAATGCTAAACAAACCTAGTTCCTTAGATTTTTGATTCTGAGACTTTTTTGGAAAAATCCCTAAAAATAGGAGCAACAAGTTTGTTGTTTTTGGAAAATTTGAAGAGATGGGTTTTACTGGAAAATTATGTTGATCATACCTAGTTGGTCAGATCTGTGGTAGCCTGTTGTTTTCTATGATATGCAAGAAATTTAAGAGAAAAGAGAGGAAGTAGATGAAAGGAAGATTGGAAGTTATTGCTTCCCTTCTTGTAAAAATCTGTGTTTGGATGCAACCTCTGAGAAGAAATCCCTTTGTGCCGTTGATCTTCAAAAAATAATGAATGGTCCAAAACCCTTGTCAGATCTTGAAAAGACGTCCTTGAGAACAAATTGCTGTTTTGATCTTCAACCTACAAAAGAAATAATGAAAAAGGGTTGCCTAGAGTTGATATATAATGATTCAAGTTTGGGTGCCAACTCATGATTTAAGCTTGTTTTAGCCTGATCTGGAGTTCTAAAAGTTGATTTCCACTGATTGTGGGATGATTTGGCCACTTTTGCCTCCAAAATATCTTTACTCAAGTCAACAAATTCATCTTTGACCTTTTAGGCGTCTTCCTTGAGTGTCAAACACTTTTTTCATCATTTTCCAGGCTGAATTGCCTCTATCCGATCCTTGCTCTTGGTTGTTCAGTCGATCCTTAGCAGCTACTGACGAAACTGTTGCTGAGATGGAACCATCCTGAAGAGATATGCCTGGGAGCCATCAAATCAGAAACCTGAGTTTGAGGTTCTAGATCCAATGGTGCCTTTCTTTAGTAGGGGCACTTTTGGCTCTGACTTAGTTAATTTTTCATGACTGTTCTTCGTTCTCACCATTTAGACCCTCTGTGCTTCAATTTGATATCACTGGTGACTGATGAGTCGGATGGCTATGCTTGACTGTGCGTTGGGTAACTAGCTCAGTCCTGGAAAGGATGATTGGTTTCTCAGCTCCTGAAGGTCTGTTTAGGTCCTTCAAATCCAAGGGCACCCCAAGCTGGCAAGGGCGCTTTTGACTTGTTGATTGATTATATTCATATTGGAAATTGCCCGAGTTTGATATTTGTCATCAGATGATTGAGTTGTTTGATGTCTTCGCTGATGGTTTCGTTGTCGAGATCTATCAAAGTGGAGAAGGTCATCCTAGAGGTCACTGAGCAAATAGACTGCATCTGCATGCCCCAAAGACTGGACGCCTTTCTTCAGCAGGTGCGTTTTGCCCTTGGTACTTGTTCATTTCTTCATGTTATTCATTCAGTCTCCACCTTTGGCGTTTTTTGCTTGATCTCAGCCTCTAACTGTTTGACATGTCCTGTGAACGGGCTATTAGATTGATCGCGAAGCTGGAAGAGAGCTAAACAAATGCCTTGTATAAAGCAGCTCTTGATAACTTCATCGGGTATCTCAAAAAGAAGGGCGCCCCTGGCCAGCAGGGGCGCTTTTGCCTTGAAGCTCATTGATTCATCTTCTATTTTGCATGCTTTGACGACCAATCGTTGTCGTTGTTTGATTTGTCTTGCAGGCTGATTGACAAGTTCATTGCCAAGCTGGGTTGAAGCCGAGGAGATCTTACGAAGACAAGTTTTATCAGGAACTGACATTTGCATCATCTTATTTAAGGTCGCCTTTTCTCATGTTGGACTACATTTCCTCCTTGGTAGCAAGGTGTGGTTTTCCCAGAGTTAGCCAAAGTTTGGCATTTTTAGTTTTGAAAATCTCCTCCATCAAACATCTTTTTTTATCTTTTTCTGCCATGGCTTCTTCGTTAAAGCTTTTGAAGCTTAGCTTTCAACACCTGGTACTGGCCAATCTGCCATTAACGGCTACAAAGCTTCTAACTTTGTTCCTGAAAAATGAAAATAGACCCACTAGTGTAAAACATGTTTTTTGATGATTCTAACTTGACTAGTGTGATCGTGAAGTCGATTAATCCTATCAAAATCATTTTCAATTGTTTCCGGGAAGGTCCTATTTCAGGGGTTTCCCTAAAAATAGGGGTTTGAAACCCTAATTTTCAACTTTTTAGAATTTTACACGTATGTTCCTTGACATAAACCTACAAAGACCTTATGTTTGGTTTGACCTAAAACAGACTTTTGATGACATTTTTACATGATTTAGCTCAATTCAAGCAAAATGCCAAAAAATTATTTTGGGTACAACTAGTAGGCAGCAGAATGTGTGATTATGCCTACGGTTACGAAAGAGGTCAAGTGGTCTTATCCACCTGACATATAGGAGCTGATTTCCAAAAGAAGCAAGGTATTCGGTAGCATTCCTCTAGGTAGGCCTCTTGATAGAGGCATTGAACATGTGATAGAGCTAGAGGAGGGAGCTAAACCTGTGATCACTACCCCCTAGAGGCATCCTAAGAGACTTAAGTATGAGATTGAGAAAACTATTCAAGAGCTTTTGGAGTTGGGGCTCATAAGGCAATGTAAGAGTCCATTTGCTTCTTCGGTTGTGTTGGTGAAGAAGAAGGATGGAACCATGCACATGTGTGTGGATTACAGAGCATTGAACAAGAAGACAATTAAGAATAGATACCCCTTCCCATGCATTGATGAGCTTGTTGATGAGCTGCATGGAGTAGTCTATTTCTCCAAAATAGACTTGAGATTATGATATCATCAGATTAGAGTTAGAGAGGAGGACGTGAAGAAGACTGCATTTAGATGCCACTTTGGCCACTTTGAGTTCTGGTCATGCCTTTCGGTTTGACGAATGCACCAACTACTTTCCAGTCGTGCATGAATAGGGTGTTCAACAAAGAGTTACGTAAGTTTGTGTTCAACAAAGAGTTACGTAAGGGTGTGCATGAATAGGGTGTTTATTTATAGTAGATCATGGGAAGAGCATTTGAGGCACTTGGATGAGGTGTTGGGTATTCTTGAGAGTGAGTCTCTTTTTGCAAAGGAGTCCAAGTGTGAGTTTGGGATGATTGAGTTGTTGTATTTGGGACATATTATCAGTGCTAATGGTGTTCGTGTTGATCCTGATAAAATCAAAGCAATACTTGATTGGCCTCCACCCACTAATTTCACTCAGCTTAAGGGATTTTTTAGCTTGTGTGGGTTCTATAGAAGGTTTGTTAAGGGATTTTCACAGGTTGCTGCCCCACTTACTGATTTGACTAAGAAGGGGGCTTTCTCTTGGTTTGAATCAACACAAAATCTTTTGATCAGTTTAAAAACTTAATGAGCTTGTGTCTTGTTTTGGCAATTCCTGACTTCACTAAACCCTTTGAACTCGAATGCGATGCTTTAGGAAAAGGTATTGGAGTTGTCCTCATGCAAAATAAGCACTCAATTGCATATGAGAGCAAAAAATTGAGAGGAAGTGGGAAAGGTTATTCTATTTATGATAAAAAGATGTTAGCCATAATGCATGCTTTGGCTAAGTACATGAAGTATCTTGTTGGGGGCAGATTTATTGTTAAAACTGATCATAATACTCTGAAATATTTCCTAAATCAGAAAAATTTAAGTGAAAGACAGCAGAAGTGGGTTAGCAAACTCCAAGTATACGATTTTGACATCGAATATGGAAGAACGTGATAGTTGATTCACTATCTAGGAGACCTCATTTGTGTGTTTTTTCTGAGATAACAACAGATTGGAAGGAGAGTATACAAGCTGATTATGCCAAAAATGCCCTTACCAACAACATTTTAGATGGGACTTTACATGATGACAAATACAGAGTAAGGGATTGTTTGATTTTCTACAAGGAGAGGATATTGTTGACCCCTTAATCAAAGATGAAAGAGCAGATTTTGAAGACTTTTCATGACACTCCAATGGCAGGACTCCAATGGCAGATCTATGAGAGATTCTCATGGAAGGGGATGAAGGAGGATATTACCAAGTATGTTCGTGAGTGTCAAGTGTGCCAACAAAATAAAAACAAGCATACTTATCCTACTTGTATGCTACAACCTTTGCCCATTCCTACTTAGAAGTGGGAAAGTATTTCAATGGACTTAATTATGGGGCTTCCCAAGGTGCAAGGGAAGGATTGTATCTATGTTGTGGTGGACCGTTTGATCAAATTTGCTCACCTTTTTGCTATATCAGCAGGTTATACAGTGTTACAGGTGGCAGATTTGTTCTTTAAGGAAGTGTTTAGACTTCATGGGGCACCAAAGAACATCATTAGTGACAGGGACAACAATTTCATGAGCTTGTTTTTGTAGGAGTTGTTTAAATTATGCGGTACCGAGTTGACTCCTAGCATGAGTTACCACTCCCAAACAGATGGTCAGACTGAGATAGTCAACAAATGGGTGGAAGGTTATCTACGAAACTATGTTTTAGGACAATAGAAATCGTGGGTAAAATGGTTGCATTTGGGGGAGTTTTGTTACAACTCCACATTTCACATGTCTATCAGGATGTCACCTTTCATGGCCTTGTATGGTTATGAAGCTCCTAGCTTCATTGATTTGTTATTTGGTGATTGTAGTGTTGTACCCAAACCAAATTTTTTGCTTCATCAAGGCATTTTGCTTAAAATAGTCTAAACCTTGCTAAATGATGGTAAATACAGTTTTTGGGCAATATCAAGCATGGAGTTTTGTTAATGTTTTGTCAGTTAAAGGTAGCATCCATTGATCAGAACCTGAATCAGAGACTCAGAATGAAGCTTTCACGGTGGAGGAGCATTTCACGACGACACTAATACTTTTAAATGGTCATTTCAGTGACGAAGATGATGTTTTCAATGGTCAATTTTTGAAGATTTCTCAAGGAAAAGCAAAATTGCACCCCTGTAGCCCAAGGGTGCCCTTCTTTTTGAAGGCCTATATTTTGTGGTAAATGCTCAAGCATACACTCAAACTCTTCAGAATTAGTCTGCCTATCCGATGAGCTATACTGCGAGGCTATCCGACACTTGTAACTCCGGTTACAGACATCAGAAGTTGAAGATTCCAAAGTTGCAGTTTGCAAAAGCTTGTATTTTTCCAGCTTTTGCGCCCTTGTAGCTTGAGGGCGCACCTCTTAAAGGGGGGTTAGATCTTGGCTTTCCTTATGGTTGATGTATTCAATCCCTTCACGACTATTCTGCCTGTCCGACGAGCTACTGAACACAGTCATTCGAGTTCCGAACCTCCGGCAGTTGACGTCAGAAGATGAACTTATGAGGAGAGTTCATATCACAGAGCTTCCTCAAATGGTGTAAATGCACCC
>VDFB02135848.1:0-22576 GCA_007258455.2 Sequoia sempervirens | reverse complement strand
CTTGACATATATGAAGAGAAAAGTGAGAACCATGGTTCAAAAATATGACCCAGGTGATGGGAATTGCAAATGACAAGTGTGGGGGTGATTAGAAGAGAGAAGGTGCAACCAATAAGTATAACAAATAGTGCGGTACAAGCTGGATTAGTTGATCCCCTTCCCCAAGGAGGAAATATGAAAACAAATAAATAATCACCCCAAAATTGGCCATGTAAAATGGTTAAAAAATCAAGCCTTCAAAAGTAGGAGATCACATTCCTGTGCAGAAAAACTCTCTATATGCAATAGTTTCATCGATTGCTTTGTTGGCAAGAAAATTAGCGAATGAATTAACCTCCATGTAGTAGTGTGAAATTTGAAAATTTGAGAACCCCTCTAGCTGACTCAAAATGTAAGACAAAATATAGTCCAGGTGCCAAGAATTTGAGCCCCTATTCTTCAAAGCCGAGATTGTAACCATTGAATCCCCTTCAATGGAAATTTGGGAGATTGAGAATTTCTTGGCTAAATTCAAGCCTAAGCTTAGGGCTCTTAGTTCGACAACATTATTAATGCCATCAGGAATCAATTCACAAGAAACATTGATGAAGGCACCATTCCAGTCCCTTAAGACTGCAACTATACTTGACTTTCCTGGATTACCTCTTGAGGCCTCGTCAAAATTTAGTTTGAATTTTTTTTTGTGTGGTGGAATCCAATGCAGAGAATTCTTGTTGATTGTGTGGACCTTGTTAGAGATAGAACCAACTCTAGGGAGCTTTAGTAGGTAAAAATTCTTCTGAATAAGGGCATCCCAAGATGAGAAGTGTTTACTTTGATGAGCATTTTTAAATAGTGAAGTTGAAGTCACTTCAAAAATTGAGACCTTAATTTTTTGTAGGACTTGTGAGATAGTGGAAGACTTCTTTCTAAAAAAATTATTGTTCCTTTCAAGCCATATATTCCAGATTATTATGGAGGGGAAAATCTCCCATAAACATGAGAAGGAGGAAGAAGGAAAGAGGAAAGACCAAGAAAGAAAATGGTGAAAGATGGAATTGTGCAGGGGGATTGACCAACCAAGTTTATTCATTACCCAAGTCTAGCAATGATAAGCAAAATCACATCCGATTAGTAAGTGATTTGTTGATTCAAAAGCATTTCAGCACATGACACATGTGAACAGAGGAGTTATGCCCAATCTTTCCAACCTCATGCAAGTTAGAATCTTGTCTTTGATTTCCAATCACGTGAAAGCACCTGCTTTAGGGAGAACATAGGGGCCCCAACAAAGTCTGAAAGGCCACAGATTCTCCTTCTTACAAGAGGCTAGAGAGTTATACCCGTCTTTAATATTATATTGGCCCATTTTGGATTTTATCCAAATAATTTCAATATATATCCATATAGAGGCTGAGGCGGATAGATGCGTGGGGTTTGGGAGTTGGAGCGAACCACTCGATCATTCCGCATCCGGCCACCCCAGATAGATATATAGGGCTAGGGTCGGAGGGAAATTTCCCATATATAGGCTGACCGCCATATCTGGATAGGCCGTTCATCAACGGAACCCCTATCTATATAACTTCTTAACTCCTTTCCCAACTTCTTAACTTAGACATCGGATATAGGGGTATTCACTCCCAACTCCAGAACGATAGACTATTATGAGGAGCCCTATATATCTATGGGGGGCACCCCACCAACCCCACTGGGGGGGGGTGGGAGGACTCCTCGTGTACTGGGGGCTTGGGAGGATATGGGGGTGAATGCGATCTTAATTCCAACATTAAAGATTTGCTTCGTCCGCTCAAACAGCAGGGTATATATAGTGAGGACACTTCACTCTTGATAGGCTGAATTCGTTATCCTCTTCACCAAAGCCTATGCTATGATGAGCAAGCAAGTGATAGCGAACCACTCATTTGCCAGTAAGGAGAGAGAGAAGCTCCCTTGAATGCAAAGATATGGTTCCCTAGAATTCCCGGCCCTTTAGAATAGTAGGGGCCGGGTGTGGAGGGATTATAGGGAACTATAGGGAATTCTAGCTGCTCTTCGGTGATTCGATTCAACAGCTTAGGGAAAATAGGAGGGATAGATGATCCCGATCCCTTGAAATGGAAAGCATGATCCATACCGATCCGAATGCGAGGCCTTACGAATGATCAACCAATCACTAGCCTTGCTTCACTTACGAGTGACCTTTCCAATTCCAAACCAGCCCCCACCCATAGTTCAATATTGGGATCTGCACTACAAGGAATGCAGTCTCTATATTGAAAGCTGTAGAACCAATCGGGAGGTGTTCAGACTTGAATCCCGATTCAGACTTCTTGGATAAAGCATGCTAGTATTTACGACGTTAGAAATAGATGCCCCTCGCTACGCTCGGCTTTCAGAACCATGGCAGAGAACCTTAATTGGCTACACTTTAGGGAAGGTCTTTTTCTTTAATCTAGATCGCTGCGCTTGCCTGTTGCAAAACACTTTAGATCGCTTCGCTTGCCCGCCCCCAGCAATGTTTCCATGCCTTGCTCGCTACGCCCGGCAGGTGGCAGGAAAACATTGTTGAACCTAATCGCCCGTAGGGCCCATAGTTCAACTAATTGACCGGGGGATATGCCAATTATCAGTTTCCCAGCCGTCTATGGTGCCGGGACGTATAGAAACGCCCTCTTTTCTTCGCCAAAATGCTACGGGAAGGTCCCCCCCTACCTCTAGCCACTATAGAGGTAGGGGCGGCCCTACTATCTAGCCGGCGGATGTTCCGTCTGTCGGCGAAGTCCAATCCCACTCCAAAGGACCACCCCCCCGTTCCCCCTGAGGGGGAGTCTGGGTCTGTCGTTCGGCCGCTCTGCCCGGTCCCAACCTCTGAAGTCGGCATCGTTCGAAAGCCCCAGGGGTTTCTGGGTCTGCCATCGAAGCGAACGTTCCCTCTGAAGTCGCCCTATTGATTCTATAGGCCGTCTGCCGTGTCCCGAAGAAGCGGCGTTCCTAGATCTGTGTGGCCCCCTACTATCTATAGGGCTCGGAACAGTTTTTTGTGAGCTGCCGGCCGCATAGTATTAAGCCGCCCGTAACATCCGCCCAAAGCATAGTATACGTAACATGAGTTTTTTTTTGTTTGTGTTAAAGACCGCCCCGGCCGGAGATAAAGGTAGGGGCGCCTGTGGTTCCTGAGTCTGAGTAGTATTGCTGCTGTTAGTAGGCTTACTATTGCTAGTATTAATACGTAACATGGGTGGCTATATTGGCTAGAGGTAGGTAGGCCGGGGTGGGGGGAGAACCTATAGTTGCTCGACCTATCCATGTTGATGGGGGTCTAGATGGCCAGATTGGGATAGCTATTGGATCGGTCCAGCCCCACTATATAAGGAGGGGGGAGGGGGGGGGCACTCGACCAATAAGGGAATTCGGGAGAAAGAGGCATCCATCCACACCTATCCATCCGATGACAATAGTTAGATCCATCCTCCTCAGTTAGAGTTGTGGGAGATGAACTATAGATAGTTGGATCCCCACACCTATCCATCCAGTAGTGGGAGGCATAGTGGGTGGGGGCCCCCTCTCCTAACAGTTGGGGGTGGGGTTGGCCGCACTCGACCAACGGGAGAGCCCCTACTAGATGATATAAAGGGGTGAGGGAGATGGGCATTTATGCCTCAACCGAGAGGTTGAGGGCCTCGTCCGAGTTCTAGTTATGCTCTCGTCCGATAGGAGGGAAGACCTAGAATCCGGGCTCTTTGCAATGCACTATATAATGTACAAACCTGGTAGGTGAGGAGTTGTCTGCTCCACACCATTGCTTTCCCGGAAAACAGATCTTTTTAGTTGCTCAACGCCTTGACTAATCCATAGACGAATTAACCTATACTACAGTTAGTTAATTCTGAGTTCCACTCCTACACAGGTGGGCTTTTCCGCCCGCCTATACCTTTTTCCCCGGCGGAATGAAGGGTATCCCCTCCTATTCATCACTATGTTCAATCCGCGAATCACCGAATGAAAGGACTTATATAACTAGAACTGAATGAAGGAAAGGTTCCCCCTGGCCGTCTCTTTAGTTCAGTACGTTTCACCCGGCAATCGCTCCTACCTTACCTCAACTCCGATAGCATCTTCTGCGCTTGAAAGTTAGGCAAGCGAGGGGAGGCGATAAATAGATACCTAATTTGAATGTAATTTAACAAGGTATATATATTTCTATTTTGTAATTTGAAATTAATATATTACTGAACAGATGATCAACAAATATAGGTATCTACATTCAATTTATACCTTGTTCATTTACATTCAAATTAGATATCTATCTATCTCTGCATATATATATACACACACACACAGATAGATATATATTGCATAGTCAAATTTATATATTACTCTATAGTTCATCACCAAATATAGGTATCTACATTCAATTTATACCTTGTTCATTTACATTCAAATTAAGTATCTATCTATCTCTACAAAGTGACTCTATGTATGTCCTCATTTACATTGAACTTAATTAGATGTATGTTTTATTTGTTGTTCAATTAAAGTGACTGTAAATATCGGCCCCTATCCCTTACAATCAACTGTCATAATGGCTAACTCCTATTTATGTTACATAAAATAATTAAAATCCATGACACAAAAAATAACACACATTTATATGTTGTATGACGTTATATCTGAGTATGTTGTTTGAGAAATGGTATTAACATAAGTAGGACTTATCCATCATAGAAGTTAGTTGTAAGGGAGAGGGGTCGATATTTATGTCGTATCAAAACACTCTTGCCTTGCAGTGCATGCAGTTAGAACTGCTATAAAATCCATGACAAATACCATGACTTATAAATTATTGGCAAATGCCATGAACTTTATACCACTTCAATGCATTCTCTGTAGGGCAAAAAATCTCCTTCGTTTCTTTGTTTGTTCTTCAATTAAATTGACAGTGTATACATGTTTCCTATAGCATGCTTTCACATACCATACCCACCATATGTCATATGTCCAAATGTATACCCACGATCGGCTCCTATGCCCACACATAGCTCCTCTCCCTTTTGTCTATGTGTTGTTTGTTCTTCAATTTAACTGACTGTAATTGACAACCCCTCTCCCTTACAGCCAACTGTGATAGCATATGACTCCTACTTATATTATAACCATGGAATGAAAGAGCATAAATAACTTGAAACATCAATAAGATAGATATATACATACATATATAGATACATACATACATATGTATATATACATATATATATGTACATATAGATACATACACATATTGCAATATTATTATTATTATTGTATTAGAGATGAATAAATACATAAAGTTTCCTATAGATAAAATAAAATTTGCATAATGCTAGCTGTTGTCAGGGCGTGGCATAAAAAAAAACCTGGCCCGGGGCGTTGATGATGTGGACCCCTTGCTACCGAAGTTACCCTACCCCACCATTGGTTACATTCAAGTTAATTAGATGTATGCTTTGTTTGTTCTTCAATTAAAGTGATAGTATGCTAACAATATTTCAAACAGCATTATGAAACATTTACACAAATTGAAATAGTAGTATGATAGAAATATTTGAAACCCTTTCTTGTCTCGTAATGTTGTTTGAAGATATAAATATTTGTATCATGTTGTTGTTTCAAGTTCATATATATATATATATATGTGTGTGTGTGTGTGTGTGTGTATCATAATGTTGTGTCTATTGTATCATATTGTTGTTTCAAGTTTATATATAATGTTATCATAATGCTTTATGATGAAGGGTTTAATGGTATCACCGAAATGTTTATAAGAGGTAGAGTTCTACATATGATAGTATAGCATGCATTGTTTGATTCATTGCACACATACCCTTCGTCATTTCAAATCAACTCAATTAGATGCATGGATAGCTTGTTCTTCAATTACAGTCAATAGTAAATGTATGAATTCATTGTTTCAGTTAGTATCATTATTTTCAATATTAAGTGTATGATGTTTACTAATCACTTTGTTGGTTCAATGCAGAGGAAGATAAATGTGCAAAAAAATACCAGGCAATCTTCAAGGAGGAAGTCTCCAAAAAAGCGAAGGTGGACAACTATGCCCACACACAAGAAAGGTGTGCATCTGCCACATAGCGATGAGGAGGATGTTGTCATTCTTGTTCACCAGTGAACTGAAGAACCAAGTAGTGAGGAGGAGGTAGAAATTGTTCTAGAGCAACCAACTAAATGTATAGTGCAAGCTAACCCAACTGTATCAACCAAAAAGGTTGCACTAAGGTGGGAATGAACCCAGGCTGACATGGACCGTGCCCTTGAAGATGTCAAAGACTACGGTTGGTCAACTAGAGGTGCATCAAAAAAGTGGGGTATTCCTACTTCAACATTGTCCAATTGGCTAGGTGGTGTGACCACTACTAGAAGGAAAGGGCCCCCAAAAGTCCTAACTGAAGAGGAAGAGTCATTGATCGTCAAATGGTGCAAGGAGATGGTTCTTGTTGGCCAAGGTTTGGAGATCGTCAATCTAAAAACAAAAGTGGCCCAAATATGGGAAACAAGGAATAATCCCTTCAAGAATGGGCTTCCTGGCAAGTCATGGTGGACAAGATTCAAAAGAAGGCATCCTAATCTTTGCTTGAGAGCATCCCAAGGTCAAGATAGAGACCATGCTATAAATCTGAGGCAACCAGTTGTAAGTGCTTTCTATGACACTTTGGAGAAGGCATATGCAGGAGGGAACTATGGACCGCAGAGGATTTGGAACTGCAATGAGATAGGGCTGCAAACTGGCCGGAACGGTAACATGAAGGTGCTTGCCAACAAAGGTGTGAGAAGTGTTGCTTACATTATCCCAAAGAGCTGAGAGTGGATCACTATTCTAACATGTGTAAATGCTGCAGGTCAAAAACTTCCAGGTTTTTATTTGTTCAAGAGCAAAAAAAATGTGCAAAACTACATAGCCAATTGTGAGCCAAGAGCATTGATGGTTGTTCAACCTCATGCATGGATGACCAAAGATATTTTTATCAAATGGATCAAGTTATTTTCTATGCAAGTACCTGGGGGTTGCTCACCCACCCATAGACACCTCTTGATATTTGATGGCCATGGCAACCATGTAGCATTCTCTACCATTACTGAAGCAAGGGTGCTTGGTATTGAATTGTTCACCCTACCTACTCACACATCACAAAAGTTGCAGCCTCTTGATGTGAGTGTTTTCTCATCTTTCAAGTGTAACTTCAAAAAGGAAAGAACAAATTGGAGTATTAGACATCCAAATCTGGAGATAAGAAGGGCAGAATTGGCTACACTTGGCAGCCTAGCTTTTCAAAAGTCATTTATTTTTTCAAACATTACAACTGGCTTCAAGAGGACAGGTATTTGTCCATTTGATTGAAATGCTTTGGATAATGACATGAGGGTTAGTGAGACATTCCACTTTGCTGCCCCTGAGGAAGCATTAGTTGCTGCAAACATTCTAAGCCTTTCCAACAATGGTTTGGCAATGAATGAGGGTGAGTGTAATGTTGGAACTACAGAAGTTGGAGATCAACAAATTGGGATGCATGGTTAGTATGTTCTGCAATTGTTGTATGAAGTTAAATTTTAGTATGTTGTTTGAGAAATGGTATTAACTTAAGTAGGAGTCACCATATGGTTAGTATGTTCTGCATTTGTTGTATGAATTTATATTTCAGTATGTTGTTACAATATGTACCTTGTTTGATATGTTGCTCATTTCCAATCACCTCAATTAGATGCATGGTTAGTTTGTTCATCAATTGCACTCAATCTTACATGTATGAATTTGTTGTGACACTATGTACCATTGTTTGATATGCATATGCATATACAATATTCATATGAGTATGCAATATGCATATGCATATGCATAAATGCATATGTTGTATGAAGTTAAATTTTTGTATGTTGTTTGAAAAATGGTATTAACATAAGTAGGATTCGGCATATGCATTCATATGCATATATGCAATATGCATATGCATAAATGCAATTGTTGTATGAAGTTAAATTTCAATATGTTGTTTGAGAAATGGTATTAACATAAGTAACAGTCAGCATATGCATATGCATGTGGATACTGTCAGCATTTTCCTTCTCCATTTGCATTTAAATTACATGGATTGGATTTGTTTGTTCTTCAATTACTCTCAAACTTACATGTATGAATTTTTTGTTTTAGATTCCAATGAACCACTTGAACCAACAGTATTGAGAGACCACAATACTATTGGAGACATATCTCTTTCCCTGCCAACTCCACCCAAACAACCCTCCTGGCTCTTAAATGGTGCTTCCAATCTTAGTATGGAAATGCATGTGGATGAAGAACAAAGTCTTGCAATGCCATCTCTACTACACAACATGGGTCTGAATATGTTAGTACATTTCTATGTTGATTGGGGGGCAGTGATGGTGAGTAGTTAGGAGATAGAATGGATGCTACATATAGTGAGATGCTAGAAACAAATAATGCTGATTTGATTGAGCCTTTGGGAGGCCAACAAACTTCACACATCTCACAATTCTTCAAGCTACCAGTTCATGTGGTGAAAGACAGGTCTAATAAGGTAGTTGATCATGGGATCAAATTGCAAAGAGGATCCCAACTCCTAACTATTTATGACTTCATGGAAATGCTAAGTGAGTAAGAGGAAAAGAAGAAGAAACTAGAAGAACTGAAATTGAGGAAGAAGCAACAACTTGCAGAGCACAAGATAGAAAGGATTGTAGAATCGGAGACGAAAAGTCTTATGAGAATTCAAAAGGAAAAGAAATGAGTAGCAGCAAAGGTTGAAAAGGAGCTGCAAAAGAAGGAGAAGGACAAAAAAAGGGAGAACCAACAAAGAGAAAAGGAAACCGCAAAAAGGAAAAAATATTTGGAGAAGGCACAAGCAAATGCTACAAAGGAGAGGCGACTCAGCAGCCCTCTAAATCCCTTGCCTGACTGCCATAGGATCTTCATAGATTTCATATCTATTCAATGCCCCCAATATTGTTCATCACCTACCCAAGCTACAAGCCAAACATTTCAGAGTTGGAGTCCTTCTCACTCGCTCTCCTATACACACTCACCTAGCCCAACAAGTAGCCAACCATATGAGAGTTGGAGTCCTCATTTACAGGCCTATCAAACCTCACCCACCCCAAGCATAATCCAACCAACTCAATCATGGAGTCCTTCTTTGTCACAGGCCACATCCAACTCACAAGACAACTTGCCATCAAATTTTAGTTTTCCTACATTTTTTGATTGATTTGAATGTTTGGTTGCTAGTTTTTTGTTGTGAACTTCTTGATGGATTCAAAATGATGTTTGAATTTTTTTTGTTTTGAATGTTTGTAACTTGAAACATCAGTATGGATACCATAGAGACAACATGTTCCATCATGTTACTATCTATCTTTGCAATATGAAACATATGTATCTATCTATCTCTGTGAGAGGAAACTTATATATCTATTTATCGTAATCTATACATATATGTATCATAATGATATATCAGTCTGCTATTTTAAGATAATTTGAAAATTCAATATGTTGTATCATTCTGTGCAGCATACACATGTATGGTAATGTTGTTCGAAAAGGTTGAAAATATTTCAACCATAACAGAGCTCAAAGAGAGACTAGTTGATGATAGCATAAAGGATGGTTATACACACATACATATGCATATGTTGATTCCTACTTATGTTAATACCATTTCTCAAACAACATATTGAAATTCAACTTCATACAACATATGCATATGCATATCAAACAATGGTACATAGTGTAACAACAAATTCATACATGAAAGATTGAGTGTAATTGATGAGCAAACTAACCATGCATCTAATTTAAATGTAAATGGACAAGGCAATTGTTGACAATATGCATATGCACATGCACATGCACATGCATATGCATATACATATGTTGACTCCTACTTATGTTAATACCATTTCTCAAACAACATACTGGAATTTAACTTCATACAACAATTGCATAATATGTTGCATATGCATATGCATATTACATATATGCAAAATGCATATGCATAGATGCAATATGCATATGCATATTGCATATGTGCATATTGCATATGTGCATATTGCATATGTGCATATTGCATATATGCATATGCATATTTAATAATAGTACATAGTGTAAGAACAGATGCATACATGTAAGATTGATTTTAATTGAAGAACAAACTAACATGCATGTAATTGAGCTGATTCGAAATGAACATCTCAAACAATTGTACATAGTGTAACAAGAAATTCATACATGTAAGATTGAGTGTAATTGAAGAACAAACTAACCATGCATCTAATTGAGCTGATTGGAAATGAGCAACATATGAAACAATGGTACATACTATAACAACATACTGAAATATAACTTCATACAACAAATGCAGAACATACTAACCATATGCTGACTCCTACTTATGTTAATACCATTTCTCAAACAACATACTGAAATTTAACTTCATACAACAATTGCATTATGCATATGCATATCGAACAATGGTACATAGTGTAACAACAGATGCATACATGTAAGATTAGTTGTAATTGAAGAACAAACTAACCATGCATATAATTGAGGTGATTCGAAATGAACATATCAAACAATTGTACATAGTGTAACGAGAAATTCATACATGTAATATTGAGTGTAATTGAAGAATAAACTAACCATGCATCTAATTGAGCTAATTGAAAATGAGAAACATAGGAAACAATGGTACATAGTGTAACAACATACTAAAATATAACTTCATACAACAAATGTAGAACATACTAACCATATGTTGACTCCTACTTATGTTAATACCATTTCTCAAACACCATATTGAAATTTAACTTCATACAACAATTGCATATATCCATATGCATATTTGCAAATATGCAATATGCATATGCATAGATGCAATATGCATATGCATATCTAACAATGGTACATAGTGTAACAAAAGATGCATACATGTAAGATCAATTGTAATTGAAGAACAAACTAACCATGCATATAATTGAGCTGATTTGAAATGAACAACATATCAAAAAATTGCACATAGTGTAACAAGAAATTCATATATGTAATATTGAGTGTAATTGAAGAAAAAACTAACCATGCATTTAATTGAGTTGATTGGAAATGAGCAACATATGAAACAATGGTACATACTAAAATATAACTTCATACAACAAATGCAGAACATACTAACCATATGCTGACTCCTACTTATGTTAATACCATTTCTCAAACAACATATTGAAATTTAACTTCATACAACAATTGCATATATGCATATGCATATCTAACAATGGTACATAGTGTAACAACAAATGCATACATGTAAGATCGATTGTAATTGATGAAAAAACTAACTATGCATATAATTGAGTTGATTCGAAATGAACAACATATCAAACAATTGTACATAGTGTAACAACAAATTCATACATGTAAGATTGAGTGTAATTGATGAACAAACTAACCATGCATTTAATTGAGATGATTGGAAATGAATTAGGGAGACTTGAATTTATGAACACTCATCTGATGGCAACCTATGTTGCATGGGTCGACA
Source organism: Sequoia sempervirens (assembly GCA_007258455.2). Lineage (NCBI taxonomy): Eukaryota > Viridiplantae > Streptophyta > Pinopsida > Cupressales > Cupressaceae > Sequoia > Sequoia sempervirens. The sequence continues at coordinate 10,991 of VDFB02135848.1, read as the reverse complement.
ATTCCATTTGAATTGTTAAGTGCCACATATGTAACCATTGAAATCCTTCACAAAACCAAATCCCCTAAGTGATTCAAATACAAAGCTACAATAGTTGCATTGAAATGATGTAGCTGAACCTGTTAAAAAGATAACACCCCCAAATGAATCAAAACACCTAAAAAATATAACACACTTGCAATTAATCAAAGGCACCTAAAATTGATAGAATTGTTGCAGGGCTGATTTGATAACCATGCATCTATTTGAGTGTATGAGAAATGGTATTAACATAAGTAGAAGTCAACCATCATAGATAATAGTTGTAAGGGAGAGGGGCCGATATTTACAATCACTTTAATTGAAGAACAAACAAAGCATACATCTAATTAGGTTCAATGTAAATGCGCATGCATATACATATATATGCATATGTATATGTACATGTATCTATGCATATGCAATGCTACATTGGATGGAGAGTGTAACGAATGGAAGGTACGATGCATTATATGATGGAGACTGTAATTCTACTATTGGTTATGCTTATGCATCGTTCCTTCCTTTGTTCCACTCTCCACCTAAAATAACAACTTCAATTTTTCCTTTGCATATGCATATATACATATACATATACATATAGATATATATATGCATATACATATGATCACTTGAATAGACATGTAATTGTAGACTTGCAACTTGCATATATATAATGGCAGTATTAGAACATTATCATACACTCCATAGTTTCGGGTGGCATACACACATACATACATGTATGTGTGTATAGTATACTATACATACATGTATGTGTGCATAGTATACTATACACACATACATCTAGGTATGTGTGTATAAGTATGTATGTCTATGTATCAAATACAGACATACAACCATGCATAAATAATTATGTATGTATGTATGTATGTGTGTATGTGTGTATACATGCATACATAATATTTTATTGTTTAGTATAATATAAAGATGTTGAATATTATATCAATTTAAAAAGAAATGTTTTGTCAATTAAAAATTAAAATGATTACTAAATTGACTAGGAAAATCATATAAATGATTAGTCAATTAAAAAAATAAAATGATTACGAAATTGACTAGGAAAATCCTATAAATGGATATGATTGTATTCCCTAAAACTCCATGATTCAAGCATAGACAAAGGACAAGGAAGAGTGGATGATGGGGGTTGGGAATTTTTGAGCGACGGGTTCATGACAATGGTCGAAAGAGCCAGCTAAAACATAGGTGCATAAAACCCTTCACAGTCGAGCTGCAAAAACACACAAATGGTGTGTATATGTATACACAGTTGGCAAAAAATATACACATACTGCCACTATACATATGCAAATTACAGAGGTATAAAACACAAACAAAGCTCTATATGAATGGCAGACTATGTGTATACACATATATATGCATATACAAATTACAGAGGTATAAAATGAAAACAAACACATATATTATGGCAGTGTGTGTACACACATATATATGGATATATACAAACATATACACACAATCGACTGTATATACACATAAATGTAACTGTATACACACATATACACATAGTGGGCCATTTATATCCATATATAAAACTATATTCTCACATATACACACAGTCTGCCATTATATAGTTCCATTATTGCTGGAAAATTACATTTGTTGGCCGTTCTTGTGTGTATATGTGTGTATACATAGATATATATGCATATATATTTGTGTATACACACATTTACAAACAGTTGGCCATATATATGCATATATATATATATATATATATCTATATACTCACATATACACATAGTCGGCCATAATATACACAATAGCGACCATGAATAAGCTACAACAAAGCTTCATTACATGATGAAATCATTACAACTTTTTCTTGCTATTTTAACAAAAGAAAATCACAAGAAAAACCTAGAAAATATTGCAATGCATAGTTACTGCTTGAGTGAGGTTGGAAGACAACCTCACTTGCATAGCAAGAAGTTATATAGTTTCCTTTTATTGAATATGGTGTTGATAAACACATAAAAAACAAAAAATGTATCACCATCACTCAGCCATGGCCTCACCACCGTCGATGTTCATCCTAACCAGAGATGGTTCTAAATGCAACCGCTGAAAAGTGAATGATGTATCATGAATGGATGTTTCATGAACACAAAGCAAGACCAAGCAAATGGTGTTCTTGTTGAGGTGGTAGGTGTTAAGACCGACGATGGGGAATGTGTAGTAGTTAATGTGCATTAACTAGGACTACTAGTTGCAAGTACTGGCATGGCACCAAACAACCATCGGTCATACAGATGTTCGCGATATGTATACACCAAATTTTTAGACTTTTTTGGCAGTTTTTGGAAATCGCCCCAAAAAATTTGGAAAATGTGCTCGAAATCTTCCCAAAATTTTGTTTCAAACTGCCAGCTCGATAGTGAAGGGACGTGGAAAAAAAATTTATTTGGCTTCGAACAACGATTCGTGGACCCCTCACTCAAAGTTACCCTACCCACCATCGGGCCCTCTCCCTTACATAAAAAGGAGAAATAATAGGTGCAAGGAAATCTTGCTCTTTGGAATTTGCTTCTATGCCATATCATGTCCTTTCATGTAAGGAAAACTGCATAGTCTTGTCACATCCCTATAAAAAAGACCATTTCACATTTTGTGGTCAATGATTAAAAAAAAAATACACAAAGGAAGAGTCTTATCAAGGTGTGACCCAATAGGAAAGAGTGAGGGCATTGATGGTGAAAATTGTCCTTTTCCATTCTTTGGGAGACAACTTATATTTATGAAAGAGAGAGTGGGTATGGGAGGATGATTAACATTCACTAAGGTATGGCATTACGACGCGTCTATCCAGCCCTAGGAATGCACTAGGGATGGATGCCATGCCCCATACCCAGTACACAGTACACCGCCACCCCACGATTGCCATGCCTGTCTAGTGCTGTGTTTATAACGGCAGCAAAAACAAAAAAATAGGTGATGTAAGCTGTGGCGCAGACTACTATGTTAATCGCCATCTAGATGGGAGTTGATTTGATTCGTAATTAATAACATATATTAATGAGTATTATGCATTCAGTGCTATGTAGTAATTTCTTCAACTACCTCAAGTTGGCGCCTAAATTTCTCCCTTTTTATCTTCAACTACTTAAATTTAGCGCGTAAATTTCTCCCTTTTTGAGAAAAATTAGTCATTTACCCACTCACATCTGTTTTATGTTGGAGCGATCACTGAGAAACTGTATTCCAGCATTTGCATAGAAGCTGTATTGGAAGATTAGAAGATTTGTGCGTAGTTTTCAGAACATATTACTTAGTTTTTAATTTCTGAAACCGTTTAGTAACAGCGACAACTGCCATTGGTTAAAGCAATTTGCATAATATGTCTGTGTTAATTATATTTGTTGTTTCACTTACAACATTTTGCACATAGGAGTAAGCACGCCATAGCTCTCCTCAACACAAAAGCTTTCCGCAAGGTATGCAACGAAGTGGCTTAAAATATTTACAAACTTATTTTAAATGCAAGAAAATAACAAACTTATTTTACTATTAATTTATTATTAGAATTTAAAAAATAAATAAATAATTAAATTGTATTATATATAATGTAAAATTGGATATAATTTTAAAAAATTAGATAAGAGTTGAAATTAATGGAAAATGAAATAAACATTTTTATGTTAATTTTTTTCTAAAATAATTTAATAGCTATATATTTATCTTCTTAATTTTTTTGTTCAAATTGTCAAAATCTAAAAATGAGTTTATATATTTTCTAAACATTTTTTTTTTATTGCAAATATTAATTTGGGAGTTGTTACTTTACCAAAAAAAAACTAAATAGTTATTGTATTTTTATTAGTCAAATTTTACTTTTTATTATTCAACAAGCTCATGTTTAAAAATAGTCATAGAAAGCTCCAATATCACACATTAGATGGAGGATTAGAAACATACATCCAATTACAACTATCTTATAATTTTGATTGGAAGTATTTTTAAAAAAAAAATCATTATTAACTCTTATAACTTTTATAGGTTAATGGATCTTATTTCTTTATATTACAAAATTTCATTCCTTTTAATAAGAAATTTGAATCTTCTTAAACAATTATTTAACAAATATAGTATGCATGTAATAAATTTTTAAACAATTCTTTAACAAATGAAAGGTATTGAAAAATATCCTACACAATATAAGCTCATTTTAGTTTACATATAGACATAATCATAACACCTTTGAGTACTAATTATATTAATAGAAAAAAAAAAATTGTAATTTTTATTTTACGTAGTGAATTTTTTTTTTTCTCTAAATGTAAATTTAATAAAAATATTAACAATAATTTAAAATAGTAGTTTTTTATTAGATAAAAGGAGAAAACTAGGGTCCCTTCCCTTACAGAGCTTGAAACAACCAATAGTTCATAAACAGTATGATCAAAATACCTAGAGTTTAAGAGCACTACTGGATTGACAATAGATAATAACTAACAACATAAGAAACACAATAATAATAAGCCACCAACTAGCTACCTAGAGACCCAATCAATTCATGAAATAGCCTCCCGTTCTTTGGATATAATGTGAAACTTGAAAAAAAAATTGTAATTTTTATTTTACGTAGTGAATTTTTTTTCTCTAAATGTAAATTTAATAAAAATATTAACAATAATTTAAAATAGTAGTTTTTTATTAGATAAAAGGGGAAAACTAGGGTCCCTTCCCTTACAAAGCTTGAAACAACCAATAGTTCATAAACAGTATGATCAAAATACCTAGAGTTTAAGAGCACTACTAGATTGACAATAGATAATAACTAACAATATAAGAAACACAATAATAATAAGCCACCAACTAGCTACCTAGAGACCCAACCAATTCATGAAATAGCCTCCTCTTCTTTGGATATAATGTGAAACTTGACTTTTAGTGAATCAGACTCATCACTTGTATCAACCCTTGTAGATTTCCCCTTCATTGAACTTCACCTCTCTTAATAGGTTGATTCATTTTGGTAGGGGTTTCATTTATAGTTTTTGATCTTTGGTATCCTTTTCTTGGGGTTTATCCTCTTTTATAATTAATGTCCTTTCTCTTGACTAGTTGTTTCCCCCTTTGGTCATGATTTCCTCAATCTAGGTCTCAATAGTAATAGGGGTCTTTTTTGGTTTTTTGGTACTAGTAGTATTGCTTGAAGGTCTTGGGCTCATGTTATCCATGCTTTCTTCTTCTTGGAAATAACTATCATTTGACTTAGAATTGACACTATCTTTATCCTTAGAGTTTTCATTTTTAGATTCCCTAGGTTCATAAGGTTGTCCTCTTCTCCACTAGAAAACACTGCATTAATCTCATCTAACTTGGAATTTTCTTTCATCAAAGTCTAGTTGATCTCTTACTCCTTTTTAGGTTGGACTGACCACTTCCTCCATTTCACATCAATCTCATATGTGTTCATGGAGTTCTCAAGAGATGACAATAGGTAATATAAGAAGATTATGAGAAAATTATGTCAGAGATGCTTTAATAGAGAAAAATAGTATGTGAATACACATTAAAATCCTCCTTCTAGTAAAAAGTACATCTTGTAATATGGTAACTTACCTCACTCCAAGGGCTTGGGAGGTCCTCTCTCTTATAGTTACTTTATAATTTCACAAGCCTATTATCTCCCACATGGAAGGAATTAATGTAATCTTTGTCCTAATACTCTTCAAGTGTTTAACTTTATTTCTCTTTGTGGAGAGGCCAACAGTTGCACTAAAGAGATGTTCAACCACCTTGAAATAGATTCCTCTAATATTGACCTTTTATTCATTATGTGATTGAGAAAAAATTACAAAGAGGGAGGGTTCAAAACCTCTCATGGATTCAAAATATGAGTCAACACCACATTTTTTGAAGATTTTATTATTCATTTCTTTCCAAACCTCCCAATAAATATGTGAGGGGAAAAAATCCACATCTACATAATAACATGATGACTAAAGGAGGCATACCAACTTTCAATGATTGTTTCAATAGAATAGGGCATAACATAATTCACTTTAATTTTTTGAATACGATTTCCCATAATTATTTAGTATAATTAGAATAGAAGAAGAGGTGGTCCATTATTTCTTTGTTGGAATAACACAAAATACATCTTTTGGGAAGTGATAATCCAATATTTACAAATTTATATGGGTGATAGTTTTATCATGTGCAATGGTCAACCAAAAGTAGTTAGCTTTTAGGATTAATTTCCTATGTTAGATCTTATTCCATCTTTTTCCACTACTTGGATTGTTGAGCTAGATGGTGTATCCAAATTTTATCAATTACCTTCCCTTGTGGTCCTTACCCCAAAAAAGTATTGTCCCATGATAAAAAAAAGGGATTCTAACAACTTTTATTTTTGGTTGTATTTGTGAGACAATAATAACAAAATCACTAATAACAAACTCCTATAGGTCTATCCACCTAGCTGGACTAAGACTTATCTAACTATATAACCTTTTACTAAGCTACCAATTCTCTTGGTAAGAATTAATAAAGTTGCATAATCTAAGGCGACTAATAAAGGGGACCCATTTCTAATAATTTGTACTCCCTAAACTATATTTGATTGTCTCTCCCAACTTTCAAATTGCATTCCAATAGATAACAAGATTATAGCTTTGCTAACATTATTCTAAAAATATTTAGGAACGTTATCAGTAGCTAAAAAAATATTAATGTCTCTTCCTTGATATGTACCCAATATTTGTTGTCCTTCATGAACCCCCACCCAAATTTTACTATAAAAACTCTATTTATTTTTTGTTTTTTTCTTAAACCAAGCCCCACACTATCTTTAGTTTTGCAAACTATGTCCCAATGGACAAGCACCAATATTTTCTTCTCCACCTGTCTAGTCCAAAGAAACCTTTACTAAATTTTCTCAATTTTATATAGAATGAACATTATGTTCTACTTGCCTACCTTCACCACCTTGCCTATATATGTAAGGTTATTTTATACATTCAAATCACCTATTGTATCAATCTCTTGATAATATCATCAGGCTTATTTGTGTGCATGTATTTTGTGGAAGTTTCTAGTTTTCTTCTTTATGATCTTGGAAATCATAACATAGTATGAAAGCCATGCAAGAAAAACCCTTCCGAAAGTCTTGCATCTAACCTAGTATAGAGTTCCATGCAATTTAATTTGCATGTAATCTTAATCTTTGTTTGGGTGTGATCTCAAATTTTATTTGGGATTAATGTGATTCACATGCACCTATATAGAAATACAAAGATTTCACATCCACGTGATTATTCATAAATAATTTTAAATATTTTTTAAGTGCATCTACACATTTTAAACATAAAATCCAAATGAACTTGTATCATATATTTTCCTACAAATCTAGTTCACACCTTAAATATTGCAATTACAAAAAAATGACTTTCAACCAAATAAATTCCAAAATAAGTAAGGAAGTAGCATGTGTACTCCCAACTGCATATAGGATATTAATAAGGAAGAAAATTCCTTATCATTCAAATACCTCTCCAAAAGGAATCAATGACTTAGATCTACCATTCCTCATAATAAATTTATGAGGGTTAATCATGCTCTTTCTATGTGGATAGTAAGATTTTTGGAGGGAGATATGGCTAAAATATTATTAGATGCTACCAAATTTGAGATTAGTAAGCATGGTAAATAGTTTATCCAATTCACAAAATTATCCTACATTAGAATGTAAGGATTCATTGGTGCTCCATATAAGATTCCTAGGCATCCCAATGATAAGATGATCTTGCTACAAGTATTTAGATAATTGGTGGACACTCATGTGCATTTATAGTCCAAGAATAGATTTGGAGTTCAATTCCCCATTGTTCTTAGTATATTATCACCTAGTAGATTATGCAAGTGTCCATGGTTAACCTGCGAAATGGTACAAATGACCAAGAAATCCTATAGATCCTATTAATAGTAATTGCTACAAATAGTAAGATGCAAAATGATAAGAGGAAAGAGTAGGAACTAAAGAAACAAATTGGAGAACTATAGGAGTATATGAAACAAATAGTAAGCCCATTAATACAAGAGTATGGTACATATACTTCTTTAAAAATCATAACAAAAGTCATGACCCCTTTTCTAGATAAAATGAATGATAAGACAATTAAAAATAAATGATAAGACAAAATTCCTAACTCATCCTCAATTCATAACTCAAATTCAAAAAACACAAATTCCTAACTTATCCTCAATGATCATGAGATAGTTGTGCAGAGGACGTTAAATAATTTGATTCAATTGACACTCTATCTCTCTTCTCCATGTATATTAACGTACACACCTATTCTTTATAAATACCTTGAATAGAGAGACAAGTGAGAAGAATGAAAAACACATCACACATCTACTCTAACAAATATTATGTCAAACTTCAGATACATAAATTTTCTATTATATTTCTTTTAGATGTACCTCTATTAGAGATATGCAACAAGAGCATCACTAGGATGTATTGGAAACATATTGTATTGTTTTTAGTTATACTCATAGTTGGTAGTGTGCATTTAGTTCATGCAAAAATTAACATCTATAATTCAATAAACCATTTTTGGGACTCATTTGGTAATACATGGAATTTTCTTTTTGTCTCTAATGCTAGTATATTTGGTGAAATAATAGAGTTTACTTATATTGATTATATGTAAGATAACAATACCATGGAGTGAATAGAAAAATTGGCATATTTGTTCATATGATTTTTAAACAATATGGAGGACTACTAACTATATTAATTTTATTCAGAATGGGTAGAAAGTGTAAATGGAAATCACTCATTGAACTACATGTGCAAGACATTCCCAACCAAGGAAATCATTTCTCAAGTGAGGACCTTGAATGGACACCTATTGGAGATGATGACAATATGGACTTATATACTGCAATCCCTCTTGAGAGAGTCCCTCACTTTATCAAAGGAGAAAGTTTACTTGATAGCACAGAGACAACATTTGTATGTAAATATCATAAAGAGAACAACCCACCAAAACCTACCGACCACACTACCAAGACATACTCCAGGTTTGCCTAGATTAGATTTAATTAATAAGTATGTCATTTTTATATTTAATTTTTTTATATGAATTAATATATATGTTTTATTGTGTGAATAAATAGATATTGGTGTGCTTTTGGCCCATAAGATCAAAGAAATAAATCTGAAAACATGGAAAGAATACAAAGGTTTATCCAAAAAAGGGGTTGTCAAACTCACTTTTATGTTAGGGTCATGTATGGTAGACCACAAGTTGCATTAATCATGTATAATGATTGGAGCCATTGTGATGCCAAAGGTGAATTTTCCCATGGAAAGGATGACCCTTCTGGTGATCCAAGGAGTAGTTTTGCACCAAGGCTATCAAATGAATGCAAATCATATATTGAGTCTTTATTACTAATGGGTGTGGGGATTGACACAATATGTGAACAACACTACTTAGACCATGGTTTGACTAAGTTGATGAATAAGAGGGATGCATGTTTGTTGAGGAAGGATGTGTTGAATGCATGGAAAAGAGTATGCTCCATTCGATCCCAAAAGAATAAAGATGATGCAATAAGTGTTAATTTGTGGCATGTAGAGGAGAAGGATAACTTCTTCTACTATAAAAGACCAAACACTATGGAAGATGTTCCATTTATCATAGGCATCCAAACACCATGGATGCGAGAAATGATGGTCAAGCATTCACACAACTCAATTATTGCAATGGATTAAAAATAATTTCCCTGTCTAGTAAGAGAGATCTATTATATCAATTTTGCAATGTGTTCACTCCCATAGATGCAATGCATATAAAATATAATATAAACTTATACCTTTTTATCTTTCTATGCTCAATAATTTCAAATGATGGAATTTCTAATGGAGTATTACCTCTAATTACATCACTTCTATTTTGTTGTTCACTTATATTGCATGGTGGATACACAAGTGAAAAATTTGATGATCTAATATCAATTTTAAGTTAGTATATTTATTAAAAATATATATTTCATTACATTTTTTATATAATAAAATTATTTTTATATGTTTAAAAATTATATTTTATTTTATTTCAAAATTAATTAATTTATATTTATTAAATATTAATTTATTTTATTTGTTTAAAAATTATTTAATAATTTAATTTTTTAATATATATAAACTCTATAATATTTTTTATTAATACACCATTAAAATCTTTAATTAAAATTACTAAAGAGTTTATATATATTAAAAAATATTAAAATCTTTAATTAAAATCTCTTTTCTGCCGAAACTGCTGTAGGTAATTTGTGCTCGAAAATAAAAAAATGTCAGAGCTGCGCACGGATTTACTATGTTTGCAGACACTGACAGCAGCAGACGTTTAATTAAATGCAGCCAAGGATGATGCATGATGGGGAGCCATCCATGCCCCGGTGCATTCCTGGGGCTGGATAGCCAGTGCCTGCTGCCCTGGGCCATCCAAAATGGTAGGTCATGTGGGGAAAACGGTAGCTGGCAGCCTTTAAACCCCCACGACTCCATGATTTGCAGATTCACGCTTCATTTAGAGAGGACAATGTGAGAAAAGGGCATCATGGGTAGAAAAGCGTGAATAAAAAGGTAGTAGAATGGTGTGGGAGAGAGATTAGAGAGACAAATGTGAAGGAGACAACTTGGGGGCGGGGGAGTCGGCGAAAGAAAGAACAGAGGAACTTTCAAGCAAATGCAATTGGCAGGTGTAAAGCCAAATTTCACAACCATTGCCAACATTGGCCTTGCCTTTGCGGAAATGAGAGTTAAGGAAACGAGTTATGGATGCCATTAGATCAGAAGGGATAGAGGAAGTTCAGGGTTCTAGGCAAAGATCTCCTTGGGAACCGCAAATGTCTCATCCTGGGTCGTCATGGATAGCTGCATCGAGTGCTCTCAAAGGCCACAAAATTCT
>VDFB02135847.1:0-67227 GCA_007258455.2 Sequoia sempervirens | reverse complement strand
TATTGAGGAACATATATTCAATGGGGTTGAATGGAAGGATATGAGATGATTAAGAAAGAGGTTAATAGATTCAAGGGTCTAGGTAATGGAGAAGAGAAGTGGGCTATAACCAACTACAAGACCAAGATGAGGAGTGTAGAGGATGACTGATGGAACGAAGTGATGTATGAAAGGGATGAATTATTGCTTAGGGTAGATAACTTGAGGAATACCCAAGGACATAAAAACAATTAATTGAAGAGGAAATATTGAATTGGAATTTATTGGTAGGGGTGAGCAAGTCTAGAAAATGAGGGACTCATTTTTTATTTACCTTGGGTGTTTGATGTATATGCATCCTAAGGAAAAGTGGATGTATTTATCACATTGTGTAATTGGTTGTTGTATTTTCAATTTTGTGTATGGTTGATTGGTCTAGTATTAAATTTTAAGGTGATTTCGATTGTTTTACATCTATGATTGTGTGAATAGATGTCTATGGGTTGATAGTGGTGTTTAGTTGGAACTTTTTGGTTTGTAGACGGTTATTATCGGCTTGCACCAAAGGTTGGATAATTTGGGCGGTTGTGATGACCTTTGCAAAGATATGAGTTGTACAATATGGAAATTCTTCACCAATTAACCATTAAAATTTTATAATTTTGTAATCTTCAAGTTAGCAGCATGTTTCATATGGTTTTGGGCTTTGTGCCATATTGAGGCTAACATAGATTATTTAGGAAGCTAGAGAAACATATAAACATGTGGTTTCAATTCATTTGTTAAAAAAGAAGATTAAGAAGTAGAGGTTTAATAGGTAAGTTTAAGTAGTGACGGAGTGAACTCTAAAAGGTGAGTAAGGCAACAAAGAGTATGATATGAGGTGCAATTTCACACATGAGGAGTTTTAACATTATTTGCAGTCCATATAGAAAGTCTAAAAGTGGCATTTCCAAATTATGTGTTAGTGCATGTGAGAGGCCATTGTGACAAATTGCAATTGTGATTGTGGAAACAATATAATAGATATTCTTTTGGAGACTGGTTTTTTCCCTCACTAAGTGTTTTCCTATGCAATATCTAGTGTCAAGTGTAGTGTGTTTTTGTTTTATGTGTGTTTATTTGTTTGGTCTATATGGTTAGGCGTTCCTCTCAGGGACTCTCTTGTCCTAGTTGCATCATTATAGATCTTGGATGCTTAATATTGATTTAGGATTTAACCTTTTGATAAAATACTCCCATGCCAAAATTTGAACATTTCACACCTAAATTGATAATTAAGAACTAATAAGAAAGGGTTCAGCTTAGACTCATAATTAAAATTTCAATTTAAAAATTTAAGACTAAAGCTATAATTACAATTTTTAATAATATAAAAAAATCTATCCAATTATAAAATCATTTCTTTAAAATGAATCCAAATACTTTAAAAAATATCAACACAAATTCAATCAAAATCTTATATAATTATCAATCTAAAAATGTACCAAATATAAATTAATTATTACATATAAATATAAATTCAAAGTGGAAGGTATGCACCCTTACAGCATGGGCGTGCTGTTCAAATTCTTAAGCTTACAAACGAGGTGCAATGAAAGAAAATAAAAATAGGCAAACACAATTTTTTAAATAGAAAACCATTCTATAAAAAGCAAGAATTATACACATCAATTATCATGGCTACAGAAACCTTCATTGCCATGTTTGAACATTTCCTCCAAGATGATAATACTTAGTTATGGCAGCAAATATATACATCGAAAAGAAAGATAATGTTAGTTTACAGTTGCTGAAGCATGGTCCACATCCATTATACTTTCCACGTCACCAAAACCAGAGAAAAAAGGTCTTCCAATTGCTGATTGTTAAAATTAAAACTAGATACAGATCACAATTGCACCCATAATATGAATTCAGACTTCTAGGTTGCTATGGAATGATCCCAAGACCTTTTATAACTGTTGCTCTTAGTATAAACTGATGGTATGTTGCTGCTATAGCTGCTCCAATAAAGGGACCTACCCAGAATATCCACTACATGCACATGTACACACACTCACATTGTCAATCCTCCTTACAAAATTAGAAGTCCCTCCATAAACTTGACAATATTGTTATACATATGGAAGAACTATGGCACACAAAGGAGTAGTCACTAACTTACATGTTCATCCCAGGATTGCTGATGGTTATAGATAAAAGTTGCTCCAAAACTCCTTGCAGGATTGATGCCTGTGCCTGTGATGGGGATTGTTGCCAAATGCACTAAGAATACTGAGAACCCAATTGGCAATGGAGCCAACACCTGAATACAGACAAGCCATTTTCAACCCCAACTTAAAACTACCATCATGTTCACCTACTGAGTAAAATGCAATATATTATGTCTTACTAATGTTATATGAAATACTTCAAATAAGTAAGTTGAGTAAAAATAATATTTTTATTAAAAATATTAATTAATTAATAGATATGAGAGCTGTTATTTTTAAGCTAAAATTATTTATTGAGGGGAATTCGCTGTTGAGATGGGTTTAGTAGCATGAGTGTATTGACATGAAAAGGTTTTTATCTATTACTTGTGAAATTAGTGATTAATAATTGATTTTTTTTTAATGAAAGAAAATGTTTTTTTTAATTATTATTAATTTATTTTTATATATATTGATAAATTAAAATAGTTTAAAGGAAGATAAAGATGGGTTAATTGTATTTCTTTTTTTAATAATTAAACAAAAGGTAATTATTTTCACAAGTGGCATAAAAATAATCATGCACTTACACATAAAATATGTATTGGGCTAGTCTTTTATTATTAAGTTTTTGGACAACTAAAGATAAACATATTGAATTTGATTATAACTTTCATGCCCTAAATCTTAAAGTGGTATAAATTTGGAAATTATTCTACTTACAAGTAAGGTTAACCTTCATAATTATTTAGTGCAATATTAAAATCTATAAAATTCTTATATATATTGGATTTTTTCAAATAGTATAATATTTTGTAAAACAACATATATATATATAACTTTTATTTTCCCATCCAAATGCCTTGCAAGTTAAACCATGTGAAATTATTATGAGTTGACATTCAATAGAACCCTCCATTGAGCATAATTCTTAAACTAAACTTTGATGACGCATTTAAGAGTAATCCATGTACCTTGGGGGATAAAAAGTGATTTTTGTAGTCTCTAAGTCACTAGTTGATGAAACTAAAGATGAAGTAGAAGTGCAATCCATTTTTTGTGGCTTTCAAATGTGTGAATCAAATGATATCAAGGATAGAAGTCGGTTCATTGGTTATTATAAATTCAATCAAGAATAATAGATCAACAAATTGACCCTGGTTCCATACTATTTGACTCTTCTAACTTTGAGCATACATAGGAAAGAACTTGGTTCCATGGTAGACTATGTTTGTGGGGTCATAAATGTGATTTCATATCTCTTCCACAATGCTTCCATTCGAGAGAAATATGAGGAGAAGCTATAAATGCCTACTAATGGGCATGAAATCAAAACAAAACAAAAGAAACTTACATCACCTATCTTTGGGCATAGGGGATTCATCTCTAAAGAAATACCTTATTGCATGCATTCATATTGAGGATTTTGGAATAACCAGGAGGAAAATGTAACCTAATATATCACCTCACTATTAGTGGAAATAAGATAATGTATTTAATGTGATACAAGTAGGTATTAGAAGTTGGAATTTTTTGTAGAAAGGGGTGAAACATTTGTAAGTGGTATTCCACATCCTCTAGATATCACTTGACACAAGTTAACCAAAAGAGATGCCATTCACTATGTTAGTCTTGATAAGGATGTGAAGCTATATAATTTTTAATACACAACACTAAATTGTATTGTGTTAAATTCTATAACCCTACACGTTCTTGCTTAATCCTAATTCTAATATAGTTAACAAAGTAAAAAAATATCACACTAAGCTCATACATGATTAATAGAACCCTATCAAAATTTTCTAAAACCAATTAATAAACACTTTTTGGTAATGTCTTGTCTCTATATTGAAGAATCACTAGGTACCTTTAAAAAATTTCAATTATAATTTAGACTAATTTCTATCTTATAATTGAAATATCTATTATTAGGGGATTCACTATTAGAGTTGGCATGGCAAAGCTTTGGGGATGGAGATATATGCATTTCTATAAGATAACATATTTGTCAGAGTTCATTGAGGCTTTAATATATGACATGGTAAGTAAAGTTAGATTTAAGTTAGATGTAGGTGTGCTTAATTTCTTTGGTTGATGAGATATAAATAAGAATAAGAATATATAGAAATGTAACTAAAATAAGTACATACAATATTTGGTCAAAATAAGAAAGTATTTAAATTATATTAATGTATGTAAAGAAAATATAAAACATAAATTTGAAAGATATATATATTTTTTAATCTTATGAACGCAAATACTATACGATTGATTTATTACATAAATCTCTATTAATTTATTAAGTGAATCAGGATCCTCTAAATAGATTACCAATCTCTAGTGATAACAATTGATAATGGTCTCTCCATATAAACTTTTTTTTAATTCAGTATAAAAAGAGTGGCTGCCAAAACTATTTAGATATAAACCAAGTTTTCTTTTAAATGAAGTAACAAGCTAAACCAACAATAAAAACTCTATAAAGGAATCTGTAAAATAATACTGGATTGGCTGACCAAGCTCACTCTGATCTAGCTGGCTGAATTCAAAAGACAGAATTTTTGCATTAAAGTGCAACAAACTTGAACTTACTGGAACATGGGAGTCGCGAGCATTGCGCTTGGGGTCTGTGGCAGAGAAAACTGTGTAAACCAAGACAAAAGTACCAATGATCTCGGCACCCAAAGCTACAGTGTGGGTGTAGCCGTGAGCCACAGAATTAATTCCACCTCCCAACCTCTCATAATCATGCTTCTGGAAAGCCTTCACCACTGCACACCCACATGTGGCTCCCAGGCACTGGGCCATCATGTACAGCAGAGCCCTTGGAAGGGACACCTTCCTAGCCAATAACAACCCAAATGTAACTGCTGGATTGATATGCCCACCTACATAAATCCATCAAAGTAAACACATTAAAATTCAAAACAACTATAAGAATGTTGAAACAATTAATGTTATCAAATTTTCACAATGAAATTTTTTAGCATACACATTTTCAATCAAATTTTGCAATCCATTATCAGGATGTTAGAGAATCAACGTTCCAATCACATTCTGTGATCCATCATCAGGATGGCTCTCTAACATGACTGTTATGATGGATCACAATATAATCCAAAACGTTGATGTTAAAAAAACTCGCACAATAAAATTGAGAAAATATTTCTATAAATGTAAGAACAGATTGTCACGTAAGTATTATGGACTTTTCTGTCACCTGATATGCCAGCAGTGCAGTAGACCAGTATAAATATCATTCCTCCAACAGCCCAGGCGATTCCTAAGAGGCCAACACTACCACAGGGCTCACTATTCTTCTTATGCCCAATGATTGTAGAAACTATTATAAACAAGAAGAGAAAGCTTGCAACGAATTCTGCTATAAGGGCCCGGTACAAAGACCACAGTCCAAACTCCTCAAAATCAAAGAAAGGAGCAGGTGGTGGATCTGTGTAATCCTTCCCCATCAATCCGTTTTGTTCCTGGAATTATTTCTCACTTTGTTTGGCCATTATCTATATTAACCTAAAATACTCCCACTCTTGTATCACTGACTGGAACTATTTTAGTCATACAAGAACAACAGTAAAGAGATGGAATGATCCGTACTGGAATTGTGATCTATTTATAGCTTAACAATATCTCCAACTCACTATCATTCTTGTTCAGTTCTGAGAAAACCAATTTAATCCAACGCTACGAAACGAAAATTTTCACAATTTACAAAGACGCCTCCAGAAGTAGTGGAGGACGGCGAGCTGACTTTTTTTATACCTGGTTTTGATTTTAGTAAGGTTGGTATGGCATTAGACGATAAAAGAATTTAATGAATCTTTGTTTATAAATTTTCTCTACGGAGTAATCTCTGTTGGGCAGATGATTTTTATGTGGGTGCAGGCATGATGGTTCTTTCAGAGATATACCACATTGGATTCAATGTTAACTGTTTTTTTATATTGAAAATAATCTAAACGTTCAGTCGATTGCACATTAAAACATCCGCCAGTCAAATACCCAAAAGAAATATTTATTAACGGGGAGACAATACCATGCAACGGATTGATTAGTAAAGTATACTTGGAATGAGGCTTCTAAACCAGCACATAGGAAATTTATAGCTTCTTAGGTGGCAGGCCTTTGTTTTAACTCTCTAAATGTTGTTTGTTACAACATCAAACTTTATCTCCTTAAATGTAGGTCCTTTGTTTTGAGTTTCTTTTATGATTTTATAAATTTTAATATGTTTTTTTCTTTTTATTTTATATTGCATATATATTTTTTGGCGGGATTTGGTGATTGCAGTTCTTTTGGTTATATTGATAGTATTTTTTGCTGATCCATTGCATTCAGGAGGCGAGGCTCGAGAAAGTCAGATTTGACTTTTATCTCACTCAATTTGGCCACCATTTGACATTGGAACAAACAAAGATTTGAAACTCAAATTTGGTCAACTTCTTATTGAAACATTTTCGGCTCAAATAGACTTTGTCATTGCATTGAGAAAATTGATTTCATGAATAAATTTGTTTATATTTGAAATTTTCATTTTTTGGGCAATGTTATAAAAATTTAAAAAAATTTAAAAAAATTGTCAAAAAAATATTATTATTAAAAAATATTATTATAATTTTAAAAATAATTCAACTTTTGGGTCTTGAAGGTATCTGCATAGGGCATGGTACCCTTGGATGGGGGCTAATACCCTATGGCGTGGTCCTTGTATTTATACAAAGCAAACCATTGGATTCACTTTCTCTTTCTTTGCTCTCGCCACTTCTTGTAGTTTTCTATTTTGTTTGGACCTTTTAGGGGTGATTATTTCTTTCCATTTTTTTAAATATTATAATACTATCATTTAAATATAGTAAAATATATACTATTAAATAAAATAAAGTATGCAATTAGTTTGATATTGAGGTTATAACTTGAGGTTACAATTTCATTCTATTACAATTGCTTAGTATTGAATTTGGTCCTACTTAAGATTCAAAATTATTTTATTTGTAGCAATGTTCATTAAATTTCTTAATATGTCATTAATTGATTGGGTTTTTTGTTATCTAACAAAACATAAAGGATAGAGGAATTTCATTAAATATTATAATTGCAATTGCTTGATAGACATTTAAATAAAATGTGGAAGCATAAGCAAGGCATATATATTGTTTGAAAAAATATTTTAAAGAAAAGTTGTCTCATGGAATGTCATGATTGTAGGATATACACATAAGAAGATTTTGTTGAAAAGGCTTTAAAAGTATTTCAAGAAAATACAATTGACAAGTGTAAATCAATTTTTGCAAGATAGAATTTATATTGCACACAACAATCAAATTTTCTTTCAAAGAATTTCATCAATATGGAGGATGCATACCATCATCAAGTTATAGAGTCTACATTAGACTTGAAAACTTTTTTAATCCTTGTGACCATAGAGTGCTTCCCTTAAAATTCATGTATGAAACTATTAAATGACAAGTTCAAGTATTACCTAACTAAGTAATATACCATTTATAAAAATTTATTTTCAAGGTGTCATCTTATGATAAAATCAATTTACATGATATTTAGTCTTAAAAATATTCACAAGATTGTTTTTCTTTCCCTCTTAAATATTCATTGTTTTCTACACCCTTAATATTAGTGTACATAGGGTAATGAATAGTAGGCTTGTGAGTATATTAACTCTTAATTAAGTCATATTATCATAATTATATTGTTATTTAGCTAATTAGGTTTGCCTAAGACCTATGTAGGGCTATCTAAGTCAACCTGAGTGATATCCTAAGCATAAATAAGGTATATATATGAGATAGCGAGTCTTATTTCATCATCATATTACAATTTTTGTTCTCCTTGGAGATATTTGGATGTTTTCTCCCTCAAAGTGGCTTGTTATTATTGTTTATTATAAAGTGTTTGCACCATATTTCCTATCATATTATCTATTGTGCAAGTTATTTCATTTAGTATTAGAGCATGATCTTAGCACCATAGAGGTAAGGCATTTTCTTAATATTGGAGGTCCTTTTGGGAAGTGTATATCTCTCAAAATTTTGCAATTTTTTTTATTATTTTAAATGGTTTTTAAAGAACATGTTCAAGAATCTACAATCCAAATTTTAGAGGATTTGGAGTAGAATTAAGTAATTTATTATAGAATTAGGGTTTCTACCCAATTTATTCACAAAGCGCATATCTCCCACATCCTACAGAATTGGATCTTGATTTGTAGTGGTTTTGAAATGTCATAATTGAAGTACAAAATTAAGTGACTTAATGTAAAATTAAGGATTCCAAAAAAATCACTCTCAAGACTACAAAACACCTAATATTTGAGAGATTTTTCTGAGAAATTTGGACCTAGGCCTTAGTAAGTTATAGTAAAAAATTTAAATTATTTTGAGTTTTTTATGTGATTTATTGAAAAAATATTTTCCACCATCATGATGGGGCCTACAATAAGAAGCAAAAAGAATACTGCCACACTTGAGAAATCTTTAGATAAGGATGAGATAAAAATTAAATATATTAACCCCTATGATGAAATTAACAAAGTCAAGGGTGATATTTCATCATTGGAGAAGAAGATGGCTGAATAAGCTTTGTCACTAAAAAGGGATATGCAAAGGGATATGAGTGAATTAAAATCACTTATTCAGGGTATGAAGTGGAAGGGAGAAGATTAACTTGTTAAGGTGGAAGATAATTCTTTTGTTGGACATGAATTCTTTGGGCTTGACTCAAATTTTAAGAATGATCATCCATAAATAATAATCCTATGCTTAGGCAATTCATGCCCAAGCTGAATATGAGAAATTTTGATGGCAAGGATCCAACCAATTGGATTTTCCAAATGGAGCAATACTTTGATCCTCATCATGTTCCTAGTGAACAGGAGGTGGCTATGGCATTATTATACTTGGAGCCAAATCAATTTATTTGGTATCTTTGGTTATGTGATGAAAAGAGAAAGAATGGTTGTGTGGTCACATGGTCAATTATTCAAGAGGAAATTGCTACCCATATGACAATAACTTTATGAATAGTTACTCCTACCAAATCACTAAGTTAAATAAAAAAGGTATGTTCAAGGAATATGTTCAACAATTTTAAACCCTTTTTTGAAGAGTGGGGAATGTGATAGAAGAAAATATGAAGGAATTATTTCTAGGTGGTCTAAAGGATCACATAAAATATGAGGTACTATTTTTCTAACCACAATCCTTATCACAAGCAATACTAATGGAAAGACAAGTTGATGAGAAGTTTTTGGTTAATAGGCAACAAGGGATTGTAAATGTAAGTGAAAGGAGATATCCTACACATTCATTACCTCAAACTAATAAGTATACTCCACAAAAATTGAGGAGAAGAGAGAAAAAGGGTCTCTGTTTCAATTGTGACAACAAATATAGTTGAGGACATAAATGTAGTGGAAATGAATTGTTCAATATTGAAGGTACAAGTGAGGAAGAAGGGGAACATGATATTAGAGGGTGATAATGAGTCAAGTGAGGAATCACACGATTCCAAACCAATAATTTCTTGTCATGCATTCTTAGGTTTAAGTTCCCCACAAACTCTCAAGGTAGTGGGTTTCTTAAAGAAGTAGAAAGTAACAACTTGTTGATTGACATGGGTAGTACTCAAAATTTCATCAACAAAAAGTTAGCTACCATCTTAATTGTTATATATATTGAGCTCCATAGTTTTAGGTCTTGATTGTAGATGGTGGTACTATTAGTTGTTTGAGAAAATTATCATAGCATTAAATTATCCATGGGATTATCACGTTGATAGCCCAATGTATGTTATCTCCATGGGTCTAGCAAATATTTGTTTGGGATTATAATGGCTTACTACTTGGGAATAATTGAGATGAACTTCCAATAACTATTCATGAGATTTCAATAAGAAGGAAAATCAATAGAGCTAAGAGGGTTGAAGGAAATGTTCCTACAATTGGTAAGATCTCATCAAAGGTAGAAGTTTCTTAAGAAAGGAGTTGATAAGTTTGTGGCCCAATTATGTTCATTAGAAGCCTATCCATCCAATTCTCCTACCCATCTCGATTTACAAGAAATCATTGATTATCACTCAATGGTTTTAATAGACATGCCTAAAGAAATTCCTCTTAAGAGGTATCATGATCATGCCATACAACTAGTTTTAGGGAGCTAGCCTCCCAATATCAAGCTCTATAGGTACCTATATATATATAAGTGAAATTGAAAAGATTGTAGAGGAGATATTAGAGGCAAGCATTATCAGGCATAGCCCAAGTTCTTGCTTAGGTTGTCCATGGTGATGGTTCATATGAAGAATGAAACTTGGGACATCTTCCCAGACTATAGAGTGCTCAACATGTATACCATCAAAGATAAGTTTCATATTCCAGTCATTGATGATTTAATAGATGAATTAAATGGATCTATGTATCTTACAAAGTTAGATATTAGATTAGGTTTTCATAAAATTTGAATTAAGGAAGAAGAAATTTCTAAGACAACATTTGTGACTCATGAGGGTCATTATGAGTGTTGTGTGATGCCATTTTATCTTACCAATACACCATATACATTTCAAAGTTTGATGAACTCCATCTTTAAGACGTTATTAAGTTTGTATTAGTTGTCTTTAATGATATATTGATTTATAGCAAGACATGGGAAGAAAATTTACAACATGCAGATCAAGCATTACAAGTTCTTGAAGATCATCAATTCTATGTTAAGCCATCCAAGTGTGCTTTCGGTATCAACAAGGTGGAGTAATTGGGGACACATAGTTTCATATGAAGGATTAAAGGTTGATCCTAACAAAATTAAGGCTATCATGGAATGGACTATTCCCAAAACCATTAAGAAATTTAGGAGTTTCTTTGGGTTGACTGGATACTATAAAATATATGTGAAGAATTATGACCATATAGTAGTACCCTCACAAATTTATTTAATGATGTAGGGGAAAACCAACCCTCAAAAACAAATCCAAACAATATGAAAATGCAACTTAGAATTTTTTTGAAACAACTCATAAATCTGCAAGAAGTAATTTTGGTTTCTTATTTAAAATCTCATGAAATTACATGTAAAACATAGCAAATATGAAATCAGATTGTTTACAACCATATGGATTGATGGAAACCATTAAAAAACTGAAATATGACTGATACAAAATAGAAAAGACCAAACAAAGACTATTCTCCTTCAATCTATCCTCTTTTAGCAGCTTCTAGCCCCTTTAACCTACAATCTTCAATGGAAAAACACTACTACAATAAACCACATGGATTAACCAATCTTCTTATTGATGTAAAAGCACCCTCAAACCTGTAAAAATATGGATTTTTGGTCTACTTCCCCAAGAGATACACTTAGGGACTCCTCTTCCAAATTTTGGAATAATGGATTACAAAAGTGGAGCTCACTAGCTCCCTCAAACATGGGCCTTTCTACCTACATAAATCGACAATCATGGAGTCATACATCCTCCTCAAAATTTGGCAATGTCTCCCCATCTCAACTTGCAAAAAATTCAAAGCC
Organism: Sequoia sempervirens; assembly: GCA_007258455.2. Lineage (NCBI taxonomy): Eukaryota > Viridiplantae > Streptophyta > Pinopsida > Cupressales > Cupressaceae > Sequoia > Sequoia sempervirens. Next base: position 55,502 of record VDFB02135847.1, on the reverse strand, counting down.
TCCTCCCCAAATGACAAGGCATCATAATATAGAATTTTTAGAATGAGAAAACCATTTTGGTTTCCAAAACAACATTTTAGAAACCTCATTGGAATTCCACGCCCACCTTGAGGAGAAATCATAAAATAATTTAAATTACTAAATGCTCACATGACCCTCACATGGGAACCTAACTCAAAGCCAATCAAATTTAGTCAATTCGGAAATCTCCATAACTCCTTGATGTCTCTAATGGCTCCAAATATGAACATGCACCAATGTGCAAAACTAGTGGCCCAGCATGTGAATGCATGAAAATCATGTAATTCAACATGCAAGAGGATGCTTATAAAGTGGTCCCCACCAAGAAATGGGATATAACATTTACTGGAGTAAATACCCATCAAAATTATAACTACAAACTCACATAGGAAATATTAAAATATTTGGAAATTTAAAATAATTAATTTCTCACACAACATTATCCCACATATAACCCCTTATTAAAAACTAAAAAAAAAGAAATTATTTTTGGGTGATGCAAGATTGCTCTTACACCCTAGATTCTCCTACATAAAACACCAAAGGTAGGGACATTTTTGTGAATATGGATTCACAAAATGGAGTTGAGTGGTAGTACCACCCTTTCAAATTGCAAGTAATCCTTAGAAAACTCCATCACTGAATTTGGTACCTCATAAATTAATTCTTCTTTCTCCTCTTCCAATGCCTAGTTAGAACAAGTATTCTCCTCCTCTGACAACTATACTCTTTACTTCTCTTTCTCGATGTGGAATCAACTCCACCATAACTTGACCACCCCCTCCAAGTGTATTTCACATTCTCCTCCAATCTTGTGGGATTCAACCCACCATAGTCCATCCACCTCCACCAATTTTCACTTTCACTTAACTCTACAAAACCATACAAACCCTTCTTTGCATACCAATCATCTCTAACAAACTCTAGCTAAACCATTTCATCTGCATTCACTAACTCATCCATCTAAACATGAAAATAATCTTTCTTAAATTCAATAAGAAATGATTTTACCTTCCCATCTTCTAGTGTAACTTTAGTTTTATTCTCTTCTTTCATGCCTTTAGTAATACATGCAACTACATATCACTTCCTTGTCCTATAACTAGTGCATCACACACTTCTTCCATTACTACAATCTACATCAAAAAATCATCTCTATCTTTTTCTTCTATTTCCTCCAAAGGACTCTTCTGTTGGAACTTCATTATACTCACACCCATCTTTATAAGAATATTTAGTAAAATTAAAAGTTACTTGAGTTACATCCACTGCTGGAACTCTTCACTTTCCTTTTTTATTGTCATCTCCTTTTAAGTCTTCACAAAGTCTTTCCTTTTTTGCAAGTTTTGAGATCTCATTCTCCATGTCTTCCAAAAGACATTCCTGAGCTTCAAATTTGTCAACTTCTTCATATTCATCCCCTTCTTTTTCTTTTGTGCCACATGTATGACACTCCGCTACATCTTATTTATTTCTTGCAATCAAAATACCATTATAAAGATAATCAAAATTACCTTCAACTCTTCTCTTTTCTTATTTTCTCCTTTCAATCTCTTCTCTTAATTCATCCACTTACTGTTGCAACACTATCATTCCAACTCTTATTTCTTCTTGTTGTCTCTCTCTAATTTTCCCAAGTCAAGGAATCCTCAAAATCCATCCAATGACAAAAGTCTTTTTCTTCTTCTTCTTTTCCATCCTTAAGTCCTCACAAATCTTTAACACAATTTTTCAAAACCCTTAGGTTTTGCACATGTAAACTACCTCACTCGGTGATTTGTTTACAAATCCTAGACACTCTCTGCCATAGGTCCCAGTGCAAACTACCTCACATCAATGTTATTTCCTACATACTCAGGAATCCCACTCTAATACCACTAATCTAGGGGAAAAACATCCCTCAAACATAAATCCCAATAATTTAAAAATGCAACTTAGATATTGTTTGAAACAACTCATAAATCTACAAGAAGTAACTTTGGTTTCTTATTAAAAATCTCATGAAATTACATGTAAAACATAGAAAATATAAGCTTCAAAATGAGCAGGGGGTCTTGGTCAATACACCTACCTAGATTGGGCTCTTGGCGTTAGACTACTTTCAAAGGGCTTATTTAGCTCTTATTGAGGCTCCTAATCTGACTTTAGATAACTTGTTGTTGGACCCTCTCCCGACCACCATTACTCAGGATGATAATTATAGCATTCTTTTTGCTATAACTCATGAGGAAGTCTATCTAGATGCTTTCAATATGGGTGCCTACAAAGCGCTTGGCCCGAATGGTTTCCCCTTGCTTTCTTTGAACAAATATTTTGGGAAATTGTGGGTGAGGACCTTATCTTGGCTGCTAGGGATTTCTTCAAATTTGGTAAGATTCTCAAACAGTTGAACCACACTTTTATTTCCCCAATTCCCAAGGTTGATGAGCCCCAATTAATGACTTATTTTAGGCCCATTATCCTTTACAATACCATTTACAAGATCTCTAAAGTCTTGGTAAACCACCTTAAACCCCTCCAAGAAAATATAATTATCCCTACCCAAAAAGGTTTTGTTCTTGGTCATCATATTTTGGATGCCACCATAACTACACATGAAATATTCCATTCCATGGACAAATGAAAAAATGCCAGTATGGCCCTCAAATTGGATATTTCAAAAGAATATGATAAGGTGATATGGGACTTTATCCCCAAATTCCTAGCTAAGTTAGGTTTTGACCAAGGGGTGGTCAACCTCTTGATGGAACGTATTACTACAATTAGATACTTTGTGTTGGTTAATGGGGCCCCCTTTGGTTTCTTCAAAGCTAGGAGAGGTATCAGACAGGGCGATCCCCTCTATCCCTATATTTTTATAATGTTTGTGGATGTCTTGAGTAGGAACATATCTAAACTATTGTCAGAGGGGTCTATAAAGGGAGTCAAACCTACCTCATCCTTGGAATCTAGTGTTATCCAATAGTTAATTGATGATATGATACTCTTTGGGAAGGCCTCTACGGTTGAATCAAGTAAATAGAAAATTTGTCTTCATAATTATGCTGCTTGCTCTGGCCAATGTATAAATTATAATAAAAGCATGATTTACTTCTTCAACAACACTCCTACTCTACAAGATCGGGTGATTATTGTACTTGGTTGTGTGAGTGGCTCTCTACCATCGGTGTATCTAGGGTTACCCCTTAGTATTAAGGAATTCACTCCTACCTTTTGGAATACAGTTCTTGAAAGGATTCAAAGGAAATTGGCTGGATGGAAAGGATCCATCCTAAGTCATGCTAGAAAACTGCAACTCTTGTCTACATCCCTTCATGGGATCCCTATTCACTTCCTCTCTATCTTTAAGATCCCCAGATATATTGCAGAGAATTTTTAAAAAATTGAAAGGAACTTTTTATACTCCAGGACCGAGGAAAAGAAAATTTTTGCTTTGGTTAGTTGGGACAAAGTCTGTAAGCCTAAATCTTATGGTGGGCTTGGAATCAAGAATATCCTATGCACACCATCAAGGCCTTACTTTCTAAGGTTGGTTGGGACCATTTGAGGAATAATAAGGATTGGTGCAAGATTATGAATGCTAAGTATCTCCACAATAGACCTATGATTAAGTTCCTCTCTAATGATCACCCCTTCAGATCTTAAGTATGGAATAACATTTGCAGAATGCAAATGCTGCTCATGACTGAGATGAAATGGAAGTTTGGGAATGGTAATAACATTAGATTTTGGGAAGACCCTTGGTTGTTAGATTCCCCCCTTTCACACTCTGACTTTAGGAATCTTATAAGATTGGTACGACTCTTCTTCAATATGTACATTGGTACCTTCTTGGTTGGCTAGGGGCTAGGAGGTGGAAGGATCTACTTCTTTGTTGTCCTTTGTCCCCTAAGTTTTTAACTTTGGCGAAGTCTTTGCAAGACTTACTCTCCCTTACCAGATTACCTTTATCCAACATGGAGGATGAATTCTACTTGACTTATGACAGTCGGGGTAATCTTTCAATCAAAATGGCTTACAATCTGTTGTCGATTCAGGGTATTGAGCATGGAACCTGGAAATAGGTTTGGAATAGCTACATGATTTTGAAAATAAATTTCTTCTAGTGGATAGCCTACCATAACAAGATCCTCACTCGGGATAACCTGAGGAAAAGAAGATTTTAGATCCCTAACTTTTGTTTGATGTGCAAATGCAATGAAGAATCTATGGATCACTTACTTTTGCACTACCTATTTGTTGTTGGTGTTTGGGAGCTAGATTTGGAAAGATTGGGGACTCACTGGACTATGTGTAAGGACATCAAATCCTTCATCTTGAGCTAGGTTGGACTTTTCCATCACCCCTTACCTAGAGTGATTTGGAACCAGGACCCCGCCATCATCTGCTGGTGCTTATGGAAAGAGAGGAACAACCTAATATTTAGGAATATTGAGATGAGTCCTAAGGAGGTTTTTGGTATTGGGCTAAGGTTAATTTCTAAAAATATCTCAATTTTCAATGGGAAAACCCTAGATAAAGCTCCTACTAAATACAAGATTAAAATGGCTAAAGCTTGGAACCAGAATCTTTAGGTCAACTCCTTTGACAACTCTCGGTCCTAGGATAGACGAGACACTATTTGGAAACCCCTGAATCATGGATGGCATAAACTCAGTTTTGATGGTGCTACCAAAGGAAACCCAAGCAGGGCAAGCATAGGGGGTATAATCAAGGACTGTAGGGGAAACTTTGTGGTTGATTACTTGAGGGGTATAGGGATTCATACCTCCATGACTGCGCAAGAAAGGGAACTATTGAAGGGAGTCCAATTAGCTATTACTATGGGAATAAAGAGACTGCACATAGAAGGGGATTCTAATTCAATGGTTGACTATAAATTTGGGCAGATTATTAGGATGGAGTACCAGGGATATTTTGTTAGATATAAACCATTTGGTGTTGATGTTGGACATGAAGATTGTTACTCACATTTATAGGGAGGGTAATAAAGTTGTTGATTCCCTAGCAAATCTCAACTCCCAATGGAGAGATTCTAAGTGTTGGAGGAATATGGGGAACCTACCACTGGGAATACATGGTATCATCCTTAAGGAGTAGAGCTCACTTGTTTTTCATGATGACATCTAAACTTGTGTTTTTTATGGATTTTTGGGTGGTCCACATATTTTCTTATTGGGTGATGTGGACAAAGATGAAAGTTGAGGTGTTCAATACGTAGCATAATTTGAATAATGTGGTGGAGATTGATTTTATGGAGATAATTATGAGGAGTAATGGGAAGTACAATGGGGTAACGACCAAGTTGGGTCTAGCCTTATGCAATCTTTATTTGTGATCTTATCTCAGTCTTCGCATATCCTTTCATATTTTCAAATTCAAATTTAATGTGACTAATAATTATGACGTGAAACTCTTTGCCTTGTCTTATCAACTTCACTAAAAAGCTTCTAATGATAAAAGGAGGATATTTAGGGAAGGCTAAATTTGGCCCCATGACCAACCATCATTGATGCTTGTGTTATGGAAATGTGGAAGGAAAACCTTGCAATATCATCATTTTTCACAAACTTAGTCATAGGTGTTTAAATATTTTCATTAATGGGCTCACAAAGATTACCTTTTTGGATTTAACTCCTAAAGTGTGTGTCATGCATACCATCCTGATCCCAGAGCCTTCTTGATTGGCTTAAAAGATGAAGTGTTTGGGAAACCTCTCACATTAACAAAAATTCTAAGCTTTTTCTCTCACTAGTTTCCTAGTTTTGTAGGGTTAGGAATGGTGAAATGGTGGTGACAGGGTGAGGACAGAGCTAGACAATTGTGGGGAATTTCACAAGGACCAACTGATTTGGCACATCTGTGTCGAAGGTGGGTTGGCACCTTAAATGGAATGCTTTCTGAGTCATTATTCAAGGATGTCGACACAATTTGCAAGCTCCTAGAAGGAAAGAAGGGTTACAATGGGTGGAATCTCCTTTGAGGTTAATGAGGAGATGATTGCACAAGCGACGGGGCTCTCTTGTACTAGGAAGAAGTACCCTAAGCACACCAAGGCTCACGATAATGAAAGCCTTAATGCCTTCTTTAGAGGAAATGATAAACCTATTTGCTCATACTTTGGCTTTGAAAGAGAAGCTCTCCCACAGTCATGGGACCAGGTTTGTCTCACTCTCATGAAGTATGTCACTTTAGAGGGTGAATATAAAAAATTTATATAATTATCATTTGCCTCTTTTAAATCACCTCCACCATAAAATGTATTTGAGCTTCATTTTTTTCTTACTCACTAATTTGGAAAGCTCTGTTGAGAAATGCTTAGAATCTGCTACCCAAAATCTTGAGGATTCTCCTCCCCTACTGCTCCAGCAAGGCCTCATCTTTAGGCTTTATCATTTTCACCTCATGCTCTACCCACCCAAACCCATCTTCATTGTCTATATTGAGGAATTTGAACCACCTGCTCAAACCAATATCTCCCTGACTAAGTCTAAAGGACCCAAAAGGAAAACCCCTCTAGGGAATACTAATACCCCCAAGCCTAAACCACCCACCAAAAAGAAAAAGGGGATTGTGGGGCCTTCTTAGTCAGATGTTGCAATTGGGCTCTATGAACTCAAATCCAGCCCCAGCAAGACTGGTAGTAAAACTATAGCCAAGAAAAAAGTGAAAGAAGGCAAAGGTTTGGTGGTGTCGTCAACCACTAACAACAACTGGAAGAATGTGGTGGGGAGAGACTCCAAGGGGGATACTGTGGTTTCTGCTATGATGGACATTGGGATTGAAAATACTAGCATTACGAGATCTGGAAGGCTAGAAAAGAATTGCAAGAAAGTGCAGATTAATGAAATTTCTACTAATGCGGAGTGGTTTTCCAACAAGGGAAATAGCAATGAGGAAGACACTAAGGAGGAAGATGGGGAGGAATTTGTTGAAGTTCCTAACCACTTTTTTGAACTCAACAAAATGCTAAAGGAGAACTCAACTTCCAAATCCTCTTAACCTCAAGAAATGAAGCATGAAGACATCAAGAAGACTATGGAAAAAGGGGAGGATCATCGCAGGTTGTTGGAGCAGGTGGAGAAGCTCGAAAAGAAGTTCACAGGTCTGGTTCAGTTCATTGTCAAGATGGTCTATCGTGTGGCTAGAACCCTCTCTACTATTCTTAAGGATGAAATGGATAAGAAGGATATGGAGGAAGGCCCCAACTAGGTTGGGGAGGATGTTGTTTACCTCCTCTCTCAGAATTGGCAAATGCTAACTAGTTTGTTGTTTGTGTCTCGTCTACTAGGTTGTTTTGGTCTATTGTTGTTTTGCAGTTATTGTGTTTTCTTTTGGTGAATTTTTGTTATGTTTATATGGACTTGGTCCTTTTTGGCTCCTGAGGCTCATTGTGTAAGGGTACAAAACTTTGTAAATGCTACTTATCTTATCAAAAACATAGAAAATTTGAAATCAGATTGTTTGCAATCATATGGGCTGATGGAATTACAAAATAGAAATATGACTTATACAAAATAGAAAATACCAAACACAAACTACTCTCCTTCAATCTATCCCCTGTTAGTAGCTTCTAGCTCCTTCAACCTGAAATCTTCAATGGAAAAACATTGTTCTAATAAACCATGGATTAAGCAATCTTCTTGCTATTGTACAAACACCTTCAAACCTACAAAATATGGAGTTTTGGTCTCCTTCTCCAAGAGATACACCTAGGGCCTCCTCTCCCAAATTTTGGAATAATGGATTATAAAAGTGGAGCTCACTAGCTCCCTCAAACATAGGCTTTTCTACCTTCATAAATCTACAATCATGGAGTCATACATCTTCCTCAAAACCCAAAAACATCTCCCCATCTCCAAGGATTTTTTTAGTGCCAAATCTTTTCCAATTGGAAAATATTACATATCAAGAAAGTCAAAATTGGTGAATAAATCACACCCAACATGGTGGCCAAATCACCCAGATTTTATGAATTATTGGTCCAATTCTTGTCGATTTATTTTATGAGGAATATTTAAGTAATAAATTCACCATAACAAACTACGTGTTTCAAATGGGACCAATTAATATTTTTCGCCTGGAATCTCAAAAGCATGTAATAAATCACCTACATATTCACCAATACTATTAAAACAACATTATGTATCAAGACCCATTTCGAAAATTAAAATTTATAAATAGAACTTTGCTTATGAGGACCCATTTCGCCAATTAAAATTTACAAATAGTTTCTTATGAAGACCCATTTCTCCAATTTCCGTGACACCTCCATGATAATCATACGACCATAATTGCCTTCAAAATTACAATGTATCATTGCCCAATACTTAAATGTATCATTGTATGATCACATGAGATTTGCCAAATTTTTAATATACTATTTAAATATCCCATGGAATTTTCCAAATATGGGTTGATATAAATACAATCAAAAGTGTCATTTATTTTTACACATTTTGTTTAGTTCTGAACTTGTGAGCTCTCAACTCAAAATTTGGACTTGGAACCTTGAAGTTGATTGTATGCAAGTTACAAACTTACAAAATAGGCATTATTGCATTAACAAATAGCAAGTTAATGAAAACCTAAACTTAAAGGTGAGTGATCATTTCTTCATAGTGATAAGATTCAAGCTTTATCTCCTTTCCATTCTTGCTTTAATCTTAAAGATGATATTGAGTAGGGAATGAGATCTATATTCTTTGTCCTTCTTAAACAAGAAGACATTTTTTCTAGCTTTTATTCAAAGTGAGAGATCAAGATCTCAAGCAACAAGTGCAATAAGGATAAGACTCCTCAAGGTGGTGAAGGGACTAAGAGGCCATCAATATTCCCAAAATATGAGTTACCATACAATCTTACTTTGGAATTGGCGATGCTTCTAATCCATCAGATCAAGATGGAGCTACATCATCAACTCTTCCACCAAATATTAAAGAAGGAATTGGCAATACCTCACTGCCACTAGAAGGTGGGATTGTCAGAGTTAAATGAGTCAAATGAGGATGTAAATACCACAAAATATGTTCCAAGGGATACCCTAGTTAGCCAAATGAGATAATTGACTTAGATGAAAATTTTGTGGCCATAAATGATATTGGTAGCAAGAAAAGAAAAGGAAAATAAAAATGGAGCATGAGTGGGAAATGACAAGGATATTTTAGCTTGATTGGGTGTCAAGGTACCCATTCATCAAAGTGGTGGAGAAAGCAAACAAATATGAACCTCCAATAGAATGCAAGTGTATGATTTATAGTTGGAAATGTAAAAGAGACAAGAAGTTTTAGCTAAAGCTTGACACTATAGAAAAGCATATCGGCAAAGTTTATGAAAAAAAAATCATAGATGGAAAGGAACAATCAGTAGTATGATGGAAAGTAAAGCAATAATTTCTTCCTTTTAAGTATGCCATAAAATATGAAGAGCATAAGCAAAGAATGTTGAAGCTTTTTGCATGTGGAGGTAGAACAATTTGGAAAATTAATGGAAGGAGAAAAACTAGCAAAAACTTTTCAAATGAGTGTTGTTTTTCATATTTTGTCCATAGGGTGTCCTATGACAAACTACCCAAAATATTTTAATTTATTATCTTTTTTGGGTGTTCCTCACTTTCCTAGCACACATTGGTTAGTAAATGCTAGATGGGAATGGGAAAGTTGTCTTGCTATAGTAGAAAAGCAAGATTTAAGTGATAAATCAAAAGATCCAAACTCCATTGCATTATCTCTAGGTGAAGTTATTGTGGTAGATAATACTTCTTGGGTCTGTATGCATGTGTATAATGTAAAACAACATGTCTTCCAAGCTCATCTTCTTTGTGTTCATAAAGTGAAGGACAATTCAACATCACAAAATCTATTTGAACTAGTCAAGAAATATTTGAATGAAATTGGAGGTATTGATGACTTGAAAATTTCCAAAAAGTTGGTGTGTGTAGGAACTGATGGAGCTGCAGTAATGCAAGGTCACGGGACTATTTTTTGTACAAATTTACTAACTACTTGTGCACCATACATGCTTGGCATTCACTGCATGGTCCATAGAATTAATTTAGCATTTAGAATTGTAAGCAAGTATCCTACAGTATCAAAAGTTGAAAATCTAGTCTGTGAGCTCTATGCATACTTCTACCGAAGTCCCAAATGTTTAGTGGAATTTCAAAATTTTGCTAAGGGAATAACAAAAGGAAACAAGATTCTTAAGGATGGTGACATGAGATGGATCTCCTTGCATGAATCAACGCAATGACTTCTTTTAGAATATCAATCCTTGATTGGAATAATGTACAAGCATCACAACATAGTAGACAAAGCTCCAAACCTCTTACATAGGTTAAGTGATATAGAGACACTCTTGACTTTAGCTAGTCTTCTCCCCATGCTGGATGAAATGAACAATCTTGTGAAGAAATCCCAAGATAGAATTATGTATATCTATGAATATACCAAATTACATAGAATCACATGCATGGTCCCTGACCATCTATATCTAGATCTAACTTCTAAAAGCCCAATTTTTGTAAGTTGGCATAAAATTACAGATTTGAATCATCCTAAAAATTATTTATAGTTTAATGCAAGTGGGAACTTATGTATCTATGTACATGTATTTGAGATACTAATGTACCATTGTACAACAATTAGGCACTCTATCAGAGAAGTACCTTTTACAAAGGAAGCTTTTAATGACATTGTTAAATTTGTTAGTGATAATTTGAAGGAAACTACAAAATCTCTTTCCATAAAGATTTATAATAGATTCCCTTGAGAAGAAATACATGAATCCATGGCTATTGTGTACCCTCAATTTTTAATTCAAAGCAACCAAAATAGCCCAAGCTATTTTCATGATAAAATAATTATCTTGGTTGAACACTTTTCAAAAAGTGTAAAATACAATGAATAGACAATAGAAGGAATTATAAATGGAGATAAGCTTAGACAACAATGTAAGAATTTTGCAAGAAGTATTATGGACTAGTTTGATTCCATGGAGAATCCCTTTGAACTAAGATCAATAACAAAGGCTTAGACAACCTTAAGTCAGAGTGAAATATTGCATGGTTCAATATCAGAATATTTTAGACTTGTTGATTTATGTCAAACAATGATATTGGGGTCAGTGGAGGATGAGAGATTTTTCAATTCATTGGCATTTTTGAAATCAAAGATAAGAAAAAAACTAGACAAGAATTTGGAAAAATGCTTGAGGATGTTTGGAACTGCATATAATGTCAAAAATATTCCTTTTGAAAGGGCACTCACAATATGGAGGTCCATATGCAAAAGAAGAGGGTTGTGCAACACTTCAAACATTGGTAGTGGTGGCACTAGCAATGGGACACATGATAGTGACACAATGAATGTTGAGTTTGAGACACAGGGTGAAGAAAATGAAGACTAGACTTTGAATCAAGATGACTCTTTTACTTTATCTCAAGTTGAACATCAGTTTGAGGACCCTAACTTCATTTGGAAAATGGAAGTGAATTTGTAGTTTTTAGGTATTTATACTACACTTCAAGTTCATGAATCATATTCCAAACTATAGTTGATGATATTTTATATTGTATTCCATGAAATTGTGAATCATTGCACTTCATGATATTTTATTTTATATTGCACTTCATGAATCATATTCCAAACTATAGTTGATGATATTTTATATTGTATTCCATGAAATTGTGATATTTTATGTTTTATATTGTATTCCATGATATTCAATTTGATATGTGATTTTGCATCATTTTTCATGGTTTATGAATTATATTGATCAGTTCCTTATCTATGACCAAGTAAGAAAATGAAATATACTCCTACAATAGACCAACTCATAGTCATGGCTTCTTATAACCTCACCGCCTTACAATGAGAAACTAAGCAAAGAACAACACTTATCACACTACTTATAAATTCTTATTGCATTTCCATCCACACAATCTTTGATAAATAACTGAAAGGAATATTAATCCATTCCTTGAATAGAAGCTAATAGTTCAATATCCATAACATAAACATGTGATGTGATATGAGAACTTATAAATAGCCCTTGATTATTTTGAGTCAAAAGATAGTGAATACAATACTAGAGAGAAAGATAGGTTGATATTCAAAATTAAAGAAATACACTTAAGTATTCAAGTCATCTTTTGTTATTACAGAGGAAAATTATAACATTTCCTATATGTGCTATCAAATAGCTTAAACTGTACAAAAGAGCTTACAAAGAATGAGATGAAAGATCAAAAACAAGAACGCTTTGAAATTTTGAATGAGGCTTAGGATTCCCTTTTATAACATAAGGGAAGCAACAAGCAAATAAGTGAAGAACCCCATCCGAAAACTTTCCAACAACCAAATTCTCAGACACGAGGCATAGGAAAAAAAACATGGATCCACTCACAGGTCGAATAAAAAATTATAATTTTCATTTCATGCCTTAATCATATCCTAAGAATAGAAAGGAATAGGACAACTAAGAGTGGGGCGATGAATTAGTTGGACCACCAAATTTAAACTCAAAACTTCAACACTTATCAATTTCACAACCACACTATTTTGTTATTAAGTATAAACATGAAATGTAGATAATAGAAAGCAAAATCAACACAATGAACACCATATTTTATGTGGAAAACCCAATGAGGGAAAAACCATGGTGAGGATTAAGGGTATGTGCAGGATCATGATGGGCCAAAAAGTGGCAATATTATGGGTATTTGTAGGGTATGTGGCTAATGACTTTTTTTTTTACCCAAAATTGATGAAATGAAAAGGGTTTTTAGAGGATATTCTCACCTTTCCACCAATATAAATTATTATTTAATTTGAATTTGATAAATAATTATTATTTATTTTCTATTAGAATTATGACTAAATTCATGATTGATAGGTTGATTGAAAAACATCTCTAACTTTCAAACGGTATCACATTTTTTGAATCCAAAACATGCGTCACATTCTATTCTTCACATACTATAGGATTAAAAAAAAAAAAAAAAAATTCATGAAGTTTTGACCAAGTTAAGGTCGGACTTACAAGTTTTACATTTAAAAAAATTAATAATAAAAAATTAATTAATTATTTACTTGGAAAAAATTACAAAAATATGCATCACATCCGGACATGAGTCCTCTACTTATATATAAAATATTATAAAAAAATATTATCATTTTATTATGGTAAGGGTGGTCAGACAGACACCTACCTCTTATTTTTCCCCTAAAATTTAAGTACTACCGCATTGAAATTTCAAATTTTCACCAAATAGATTTTATTTATTTTTAAATAAACCTAGTAGTTTAGAAACTACATTCAATTTTCTATAGATACTATTCTTACATATTTTTGAAATAATATAGATAACTTATTTAAATTTTTATGTCAAGTTGCCTAACACTGATTTTTCTGAATTTTTTGCCACTTAAGGGCTTGTTTTTTCCATGATGATCCTGCACATACCCTTAACTCACAATATAAAGTAGTTCCAAAACTGAATATATAAGGCTCATTTCCAAGGGCTCACTACCTAGAATGGGAATCACTATCTAGATACAAAAGCTCACTGCTTACAAGGAGGCTCACTGCCTACAAAATATTACAAAACAAAAATTAGGCTTTATAGCCTAAAAGAACTGATGAGAGTGCACCTAATAAGTGTTGATACAGTTTTGGTGTTGCTCAGTAAACTGACTTGACACACTTCATCATATTCACATTTCTTCTCCTTTGCATTCACAACTACTTCATTAATCTCACAATCTTCAAAATCTGTTCAACATATATACTCGATCCATCCACAAGCATCAATTAGGCCAATCTAATTAGATGCATTTCCTTGTTTACCAAAAATACCAATTTCTAGCTTCAAGTATTTGCAAAATTCTTTCCAACCAATAAATCAAAATGTGTAGTATGCTTTATCATGTCAACATAGACCTAGGATAGGTCTCACATATATCCGCATATAAAAAAAAAATTATTTCACCATATCACAACTTATCCATGAAGTCAGCCAGAACTAGACTTCATTGCAAAAAGTAATCAACAGAATAATTCCAATATGGTGTATGAGCACCGAAGCATGAAATATTTTGAACATACATGCTTTTAGTAACCATAAATTATATCCCAAAACTCTAGACAACAACTATCAACTGCGGAGGATTATGGACTAAAATACTAGAGGGTGTAGCTTGTATACCAGTTTAGATACCAAACCAAAATACTAAATCAAGCACTAACTTAGACTTGCAATCACAACCTGATTAACATGGTGACATTAATGACAACACAAAATTGTAGAGATAGCCATTCTTCTTCATTCTTCCAACAATCTCCCCCTTTGTCATTGATGGCAACATGTGCCAAAATTTATAAAACGCAATATTCTCTCCTCATATCACCTTAGTTTTTCTCCACATGACTCTCTCCCCACTCAAATGACTCTCTTACCCTTTGAAATCAATAGAAAAGGGTGACCAAAAGATGGGATATAAATGTATGTATATGATAGCCTTGTATATACACATAAATTCCAGCTTCACATTTCAAACATTCAAATGAGAATGAGACTTTTTACATGAAATATTTTCTTGTAACTCTCTCTTATAATCGGAAGAATCCTTTTCCATGCAAGCACAACCAAATTCATTCTTACACTCATACCTTCCAACAAGGATGACTATGTAAAGGAGGATGTCTGATCAGAAGATAGACACAGTCGTTCACAATTTTTTGCATCAGAGAGAATTTCGGAGAGATGATCCAACCAGACCTTAGCAACTTAACCAACTAGAAGGCTTTAACCATATCTAATCTTTTCCTTTGGGTAGTTAGTAATTCTAACTACAATTCACCAACTCTTATTCTTTGTTTTCCATCCCTGTCTTTGAAGAAATCAAAGTTCTTTCCAATACTATTCATCTTAGATTTAATGGCTTCAATTCTACTTTTGAAATTTTCAACAACTGTCGGCCATCGGAGACAATACCTATAGATGTCATATATTTCTTTGATGCATTCTTTTGTCTCATTCAAGTGTTTAGATAGTACTTGTTTTGATTTGTTACATCTTCTTTCAAGCATAGCTTTGAACTTATAACTTTTGATTCCTTCCAACAATGTTCTCTCTTCAATAATCTCTACTAGATCATTAGGAAATGAATCTGACACAACTGAAATTGAAATACCCTTATTAAGAAAATAATCAACCAACACATCATCAATTTTAAGTTTCTCAATTAGAGAGCATGCATTCCACATTTCACCAATCTTCTTCATTTCACCCTTGTCGAACAACATCTGTATATCCTCTGGATCAAAGAAGTCAGATCCAAATAAAAATTATTCTTCATTCTTCTTTTCTTTCAAGAAATTTGTTACAATAGTTTTCCTCCTTTTAGTTTTTGGAGGGGACTCACCAATGATAACTTCCAACTCTTTCTTATTGGAGGATGAACCTACTTCAAATTGAATAGGTACTAACATACCAGAGAACATATTTATCTTTAAGGATGTGAAATATGATCTGTAGACACTCACATCATCCACCAATGATTCCAAGTATCTATAAACTTATTTTCCAATAGGAATACTAGATTCCCACTAAACATTTTCTTTTCAAGGTAGTGAGTTCAAAAAGTAAAAATTCAAGCACACAAGAAAAGATCCAAATCAAAAAGGATAACCCTCAACCAATGACATTCAAGCATTCTCAGTTAGGTTTTTAAGTAATATGCTACACAGATCAAACTACTTGTTTTCCTTAACCATCATATGTGCAAGATATACAACAATGGCTGAAGTCAAACCTTCATGATTTCTAAAATAGATTTTATAAGAAATGTTGTATGCAACATACCTTACAGTGGAATCCACAAGATTATTTATCAATAGAGCTTGAGGGTTTTTATTAATGCTAGTAAGTTCCTCCACATCTTTGTATTTCATGGTTTTCTCCCTAGGGAGATCCCTAATACTGCATAAACCAGTAATCTCTTTGATTACTTCCATCGAAATCAAGTACGGTTTTTCCTTGGAACACAATACTCTCATTCTTGAATCGACTCAACAAGAACAAGATGAAATATTTATTTGCAAACCAAGTAAATTCTCCCCATAAATCCATACCTAGGGTTTTTATGGTCTGTAACTCATATTCCTTTAGCCCTAGTTCCTTTTCCTTCATCTTCCTATGATCAAATTCTTTCAATTCAACTCCTTTCAACTTTGGTGGAATTATGTCACTTGCTCCTCTTTCCATTATTGTGCTTATCTTTCTTGAATTCATCTTTGTTTAGTCAAAACTTCTTCCTTTTCCCTTCTTCCCCTCTATAAACAGAGAAGTAATTCATGAGTATCCATAATAATTTCTTCATAATTGCTTCAGATCTCTTCAAGATCGCTCCAAGACACCTTTCAACCTCTTCAAGTGCTCAAATGATCAAAAGGACTTATGAATTTCACCTTATACACTATTGATTTTCCCTAATTTGTATTAAATGTGGAAAACATCAAAAAGCTACTAAAACCATTCTTCTCAACACATAAAACCCTAATTTAATCTATAAATTAGCATGCCAACATGTTTTCTTCCAATTTATTTTTCAAAACCTCTATTTATTCATTCATCACATTACATCCTCATTCCAACCTTAGACACTCCGTTCATCCAAGGGGTTTTTACAGTTTTATGATAATGCTCCCCCTAAGGTCATACTCGATCTAGTTCCTAAAGGAATTGTCCATACTAGATGAGGGCACAGACACATCAATAATTTTAGGTTCTTCTTCTTCTTTCTTCTTCCATATCTTATTCATCTCTTGCTTCATCTCTTCTTTGTTGATCTTCTTTACTGGTTCATTCTTCTCTACCCAAGCAGACTGCTTTCCTTCTCACTCCTGCAAACCTTTGAGATATGTCCAGGTTTGTTACAATTATAGCAGAAAATACTTTTCTAATTAGTCTAACCTTCATTACTTCTCGATCTACATTGATTTTCTTTATTTCCAAATTTGTTGCAAGTATAGCAGTAGCCATTAAAATATTGATTCATTCTACCTCCATTAAACCTATTCACCATCACCCGACTAATCATTCTCACCTGAGATCTACATTCAGTAGCTTTATGTCCAACTTTCTTGCACAAAAAACATTTTCTAGAGAAAGAACCAGGAAACTATTTCATCCTGCTCCTACATTTTGTTGCTCTATGACCATATTTACTACAAAAAGAGAA
Source organism: Sequoia sempervirens (assembly GCA_007258455.2). Lineage (NCBI taxonomy): Eukaryota > Viridiplantae > Streptophyta > Pinopsida > Cupressales > Cupressaceae > Sequoia > Sequoia sempervirens. Next base: position 38,238 of record VDFB02135847.1, on the reverse strand, counting down.
AATACCGTTGAAAGATGGATACCTTTGTGCATTAGACTGTCTCATAGGTGGTCTCTTTGCAAAATTTCTTGAATTTGTTTTTTTCTTTTCTTTATCTTGATTCTTTTGATTGTCCTTTGAACTTTCACTTGTTTCATTTCCCAAGCCACCTTTTTTTTTTTACTTGGTTTATGTCCTACAAGTAGTTCTTCAAGCTTGTTGGATCTAGTTTTGAAAGTTCTCACAATTTTTTTCCTTCTCTAGTTCTACTCTCAAGTTTACTACCTCATGTTCAAGTTTAGAGCATTCATCAAATTTGTTCTACACCATTATATTCAAACATTTTACTATTCTCTTATTTTCTTCTACAAGCACTTTTAGTCCAATTATCTCTTGTTTCTACTACTCACTCACTTCTCTATGTCTTTCCTTGAATTTCTTTAATTATTCTTTCAGTTTCTAGACACATTCATTTGCATCTTCAAGATTTTCTTTTAGATCTATGTTTTCATTTTCAACTTTTTCAAGATCCTCAAGTGTAGCCTAGAGTTCTTTATCATCCATCTAATCAATCCTTCAGGATCTTCCTCAATCAGTTAAGCTCTATACCAAGGAACCAAAGCTCTTATACCAATTGTTAAAAAGGCACAAGACAATTGAGAGGGGGGGTGAATCAGTTGTCACCAAATTTAAACTCAAAACTTCAACATTTATCAGTTTCACGACCACATTGTTCTATTATTAAGTATGAACATGAAATGTAGATAACATAAAGCAAAATCAACACAATTAACACCATATTTTGTGTGGAAAATGCAATGAGGGAAAAACCATGGTGAGGATTAACTCACAATATAAAGTAGTTCCAAAACTGAATATATAAGGCTCACTGCCAAGGGCTCACTACCTAGAATGGGACTCACTATCCAAATACAAAAGCTCACTACTTACAAGTAGGTTCACTACCTACAAAATATTACAAAACAAAAATTAGGCTTCACAGCCAAAATGAACTGATGAGAGTGCACCTAATAAGTACTGATACAGTTTCGGTGTTGCTCAATAAACTAACTTGACACACTTCATCATATTCACACTTCTTCTCCTTTTCATTCACAAATACCTCATCGATCTCACAATCTTCAAAAATTGTTCAACATATATACTTGATCCATTTGCAAGCATCAATTAGGTCGGTCTAATTAGATGCATTTCCTTGTTTACCAAAGATACCAACTGTCAGCTTCAAGTATTTGCAAAATTATTTCCAACCAATAAATCAAAATGTGTAGTATGCTTCATCATGTTAGCGTAGACCTAGGATAGGTCGCACATATATCTGCATATCAAAAAATTTTATTTCACCATATCACAACTTATCCATGAAGTCGACCAGAAATAGAATTCATTGCAAAAAAAATCAACAAAATAATGTCGATACATCATACGCACATCAGAGCATGAGAGATTCTAAACATACATGCTTTCAACAACCATAAATTGTATCCCAAAATTGCAGACAACAACTATCAACTGTAGAGGATGGAAAACTAAAATACCATAGGGTGTAGCTTTTATATCGGTTCAAATACCAAACCAAAATACCGGATCAAGCACTAACTTAGACTTGTAATCACAACCCAATTAACTTGGTGACATCAATGGCAACACAAAACTATAGAGATAGTCATTCTTCTTCATTATTCCAACAAAGGCTATTCATGATCTAAAATATTTTTTGAATTCTCCAAATTTTGATGATACTTGGCATCAAGTAAAGCACTGGCCTCTCTACAAAAAACTTCCATTTTTTTTTGCATCGACCATCATGTCTGAATAATAATCAAATTGATTTAAATCAAGATTGTTGTATTTGTAAATCAGGGGGAGGAGTGTGGGGATTAGAATATGGAAGCAATCCTTCCATTTCTCTAGGGTCTTCAACTCACCATTATCTTCTAATAGGATGGGTACAACCCTTTTCTCAACATTTATGAAAGAGTTCATTCTTGCTCATGTAGCTTCAATTATACTTTTCAAATACCCTTTATGATTTCGTGTCATCTTGACAATCTCAAAAGTAAGATAGGTACCAAGTGGAGCATCAGATGTGTGTTTAGATCCCTTATACATAGTTTCCAAAGATGAAAATATAGGAATCCATTGTTGAAATATACATTTGAGCTGCTCTTGATCCCCACTTACTCTAATAATGGCATTTCTCAAATTCAGATATGACACACAGGTATTTTCTAGCCTTCTTAAGATTTTAGACAGTCTATGCTCTAGGATGCACGTTGGAATGTGCACATTCTCCTTTTGTTGATGTTGAGCATTTTTCAACTACTCTTCCAGCATTTGAATCTTTTCTTTAAGCTCTGCATTTTCAATCATCATATGAGTAGGGGGACTATAGAAGAGGATCCTACTTCCTGCACACTTTCAAGAAGGAATTTTTGTTTAGCCAATAATACATGTTGTTGGTTGTAAGCTTCCATAAGATCATTATGTTCCTTCAACACTATATTAAGTCTATCTTACAACCTTCGAACACTAGCTTCATTAAACTTGGAAACATCTACCACTTATGCAATAGCTTTAGGAGCAGAGGTGTCAGACACCCTCTTTATAATCAAGATCCCTTTGATACCCTTACCCTCCAATGCTTCAATGATGGGAGGATTTTTTGTAGTTGGGGCAAGGACCTAGATTGCAAGGGCTTCCCAATGTTCATCGAACCTTGATCCTGGCAATGCCATCTCTTCTTCCTCTTCTATGGAGAAAACTTCTCCTTCTTATTTCCTAATAGTATCAAAGACAATTGTAGAATCAATGTCCCATTTAGGGAGCAATGGAAATCCACTATCTTCCACCATTCTTCTCCCTTCTTCAGGTGTAATGTTTTTGCACTCAAAATTCATTTGTGTTCTTACCTTTACAACTACTTTATCATAATTTTCTCTAGGCACATCTGCTTGTGCCAATTGAAGTCTTTTAAGGTACTCCTCCCTCTTTTATCTCAAAAAAAACTCTTTAAAATCCTGAGTTTTTATAAAATCATCATCAAACATGAATTGTGTATAGGCCAATTCCATCACATCATTGAGGTTATCTCTCCCCATAGCCACAACCAACCTAAACCTTTTTTGAATAAGGTTAGCAATATTTGGTCTTAGGGGGATGGCATATATTGTTGAATTTCATCAATGGTGGTATGAACATCTTTACTTTCATCTAAATTGGTGGGATTTTCAACCAACAATAGTGGTTTCTCAACTTTCATCCTCTTCTATGGTTGCTTTGTTGGGAGAGAATTAGAATCCACACTGATTGTTTGAGGGCTAGGGGAAGGAGAGGGAGTGACCTATGGTGGGTCTGATTGCACATTTTCTCTAATAGTAGGCCCTTAGGGCCTTCTAATAGAAAGGTTAGGTCTAGGATGCTTTTTTGGTTTCTCTTCCAGGATAGGGGCCTTACCTACAACTCTATCAAAATTCTTCAGCACCACCTCAATCCTAGCAATTAGGTTAACAATATCAGAAAATGTTCTAGGATAATCCTTATCATTTTTTATCCTTGCAGCCTCTGCCTTGTTGAATGCAAACCATTTCACCTTTTTGTTTTTTACCTCAGATTCATCATTTTTATTTCTTATGAAATCTTTATTTAAATCAACTTGATGGAAAAATCAAACCTTCAAATCCTTTTCCTGACCTCATGTGTGAAACCTTCAGGGTCAAAATCCCTAACATTTAACTGAGATAACCTATATTCCCCAAGCATTTCTTTTAGCTTATCTAAGCCCTTTCTGGTAAAAGTGAAATGTGAAAATGTAGTAACGTAAGGGAAAAAAGTCCCTTTCTTTTGTTTTCCTAAATGAAACTGATCAGTCTCATTCAATTGCCACATAATAATTTCCATGAATGCCAACCTGGGTGACACATATCTTGATAGCACATGGAGGCCTTTAGGGCACCCATATATTCTAATAAAAAATGAGTTATCATTGAGGTAAAAATCTCCCTAGTTATGGGTAACTGCATGGATCTATGATACAATTTTGGCTCTTAAGATGCCACTTTTTTCTGAAATCAGCAAAATTTGATTTGCACAAGAAAATGAAGATAGTCACGCTCAAAATCTCAAGATGCAGCAAGAACAAGAGTTGAAGTGCTTCAAGTCTAGTTTATAAGCTACTAATTCTTTTTGAAATTAATGAAAATTAAGGGTCTCAAAAAGGGGGGGGGCGGGGAAATAGGTCATGTTTTTATCAAAAAATAGAGCATAGTCTTTGATGCCCCCCCCCCTTTTTGATTAACTATTTTCTAGAATTTCAAAATTTTGAATGGTGATAAATTAGCTAACACCATGTAGTTTATCATCATTCTTTTAGTTTTTTTTTAATGAAAATTAAAAAATTTATGAATTTTGAAAGTGGACACATCCTGAAAAGCTGAAATTTGAGTGTGCCCCCCCCTAATTTTTTTGAAAACTAATTGAAAATTGAAAAAAAAAAACCATAATGTGTAGAATGGAGTCTAGTTTTAAAAAATGTAATTTGTTTCACATTTGATGAGCAAGTAAAAATCTATCCTAAAACTAGCACATGTTTGTTTTTGACCAAAAACGAAGGCATTTACAATAGAAGTTATGGATCAAAACCTTAACTATTTAATCAAAATGAAAAAAGAATTATATATTTAGATAGCTAAGAGAGAGGTTAACACCATCATAGTTTTTTATAAACTTGCATTAAAATATGTGCAAACGTGATGGTGAGCATAGATGAAAATATGAGGAATTTGGAAAATCTTGTCGATTCACCCATCCAAAGTAGGTCATTTGGCAAGTGCCAAATTTGATACTCGCCAAATGGAACAACACATTTGGAAAGCACCAAATTTGGCATGTGCCAAATGTGATGTGTCATTTTGCAAGCACCAAATTTGGTGCTCACCAAATGACCTGATTTGAACAAAATCTAGCTTTCCCCTCTCTTTACTCGACCATTTTGATAACGCTTCAAGAGTGCATAGTTTATGATCATAGATGGATAGTTGAGGTTTTACCTTTCATGTTCTCTTTACCTCCTTACCCTAACTAGATAACTCTTTATCCCTCTCAAGTCTCTCTCTCTCAGGTCTCACTCCCTCCCACGCTACCTAGACTACTCTCGCTCACTCCAATCCCCTTTGTCTTAGGTATCATTCCCTCCCACCCTACCTAGATAAATCTCTCACTCCAACCCTCTTTCTCACACTCCATCTCTCTCTCACGTCTGGTATTTTTGTCTCTCTCACTCCATCTCCCTCTCTTAGGTCATTATCTTTCTCTCTTTTTCATCTCTCTCTCTCTCCCACTTTGTCTCTCTCCCTCTTTCTCAGGTCTCTCCCTCCCAACCCCCTCTCCCTCTCTCTCTCTCAAGTATCTCCCTCCTACCCACTCTCCCTCTCTTTGTCAATTCCCCCGCTCTACAATAACCTCTCTCATTTTTCACTATCTTGGAGGCTTTTTTTTGTGGTAGCAACTTTTCACTTGGAAAAAAAGTTGTCAAATGCAAGTAGTGTAAAGTTGCAAATTGGATCAGATTTCATTATGCAACTCATGTGACCAAATGAAGTGTTCCAACACATCTGTGTGGCTACATTTATTCCAGGAATGGCTCTCTTTCACACCCAAACATGTTGAATCACTTTGACCTATGTTCAACTAGAAGAGTCCCTTAAGAGTCCAAAGTGAAAAATGTCTACAATCTTCAAAGGGCTATTACTTACATACCATGACACTTAGAAACTTATCATCTGTACTAATGGGATTATGTTGGGCCCCTCTACAATAACTTCTCTTGATTTTTTCTATCTTAGAGGCATTTTTTCTGTGGTGGCAACTTTTCACTTGGGGAAAAAGTTGTCAAATGCAAGTAGTGTAAAGTCGCAAAGTGGTGCAACTTTCATTTTGCAACTCACGTGACCAAATGAACTTTTCCAATTTGTTTGGTTGGGTACGTTTATGCTAGGTGTTTTCCTCTTTCACACCCAAACATGTCAAATCCCTTAAGAGTCCAAAGTGCAAAATGGTTGCAATATTTGATGGATTGTTACTCAGATATCGTGATTCTTAGAAACTTCTCGTCTACACCTTTGGGATCACGTGGGATTACGTTGAGCCCCTCTACAATAACATATCTCAATTTTTGCTATCTCGAAGGTGTTTTCCTGTGGTGGTGACTTTTCACTTGGGGAAAAAAATTTCAAATGCAAGTAGTGTAAAGTTGCAAAGTGGTGCAACTTTTATTCTACAAATCGCATGACCAAAAAAATTGTTCAAACACATTTGAGTGGGTACGTTTACCCTAGGCATGGTCCTCTTTCTAACCCAAACACTTTGAATCACTTTGAGCTATGTTCAACCAGCAGAATCCCTTAAGAGTCCAAAGTGCAAAATGGTTGCAATCTTTGACAAACTATTGCTTGGATACCATGACGCTTAGAAACTTCTCATCTACACCTATGGTATTGCATTGGGACCCTCTATAATAAGCTCTCTTATTTTTTGCTACCTTGGAGGTGTTTTCCTGTGGTGGAAAATTTTCACTTGGGAAAAAAATTATCAAATAGAAGTAGTGTAAAATTGCAAAGTGGTGAAAATTTCGTTCTACAACTCGCATGACTAAACAAACTATTCCAACACATTTGGGTGGAAAATTTTATGCTAGGCATGGTCCTCTTTCACACCCAAACATGTTGAATCACTCTGAGCTACATTCAACTAGAAGAATTCCTTAAGAGTCCAAAGTACAAAATGGCTGCAATATTCGATGGACTATTACTTGGATACCGTGATGCTTAGAAACTTCCCTTCTACACCTATGGGATTTTTTTGGGCCCCTCTACAATAATCTCTCTCATTTTTCATTATCTCAAAGGCGTTTTCCCATGGTGGCGACTTCTCACTTGGGAAAAAGTTGTCAAATGCAAGTAGTGTAAAGTTGCAAAGTGGTGCAACTTTTGTTCTGCAACTCACATGACCAAGCAAACTATTCCAACATGTCCAAGTGGGTATTTTTATGCTATGCATGGTCCAATTTTGCACCCAAACATGTTGAATCACTCTTAGCTACGTTCAACCTACAAAATCTCTTGAGTCCAAAGTACAAAATGGCTGCAATCTTTGACGTGTTGTTATTCGAATATCATGATGCTTAGAAACTTCTCATCTATGCCTATGGAATTGTGTTGGGGCCCTCTAGAATAGCCTCTCTCAAATTTTCTATCTCAGAGGCATTTTCCCATGGTGGTGATTTTTCACTTGGGGAAAAAGTTATCAAATGCATGCAGTGCAAAGTTGCAAAATGGTGTAACTTTTGTTTTGCAACTCGTGTGACCAAAAAAACTATTCCAACACATTTATGTGGGTACATTTATGCTAGAAATGGTCCTCCTTCACACCCAAACATGTTGAATTGCTCTGAGCCACATTCAACCAGCAAAATCCCTTAAGAGTCCAAAGTGCAAAATGGTTGCAATCTTCGACAGGTTGTTATTGGAATACCATGATGCTTAGAGACTTCTCATCTGTGCCTATGGGATTGCATTGGCACCCTCTACAATAAAATCTCTCTATTTTTTCTATCTCAGAGGCATTTTCTCGTTGTGGTGACTTTTCTCTTAGGGAAAAAGTTGTCAAATGCAAGTAGTGTAACTTTCATTGTACAACTCATGTGACCATAAAAATTGTTCAAATGTGTCTGTATGGGTACATTTACGCTAGGAATGGTACTCCTTGGCACCCAAAGATGTTGAATCGCTTCGAACTACGTTCAACTAGCAGAATCCCTTAAGAGTTTGAACTGCAGTTGTTGTCACCGAATAGTGCACCCTTGCTAAGATGAAAAACTCAACCTACTAGTGAAACATTGGATCCAGATATTCAATACCATGACATATGGTTTTTCATGCTATAGATTTATAAAGCATGATGTGACAACAATTATAGTGCCATGTTTCCTAATTATTTTTCATGTTATTTCATGCATAGAAAATGGAAGGAGGTTTTTTTAATTTATTTAAATGATGAATATGGGAGAAACGTGATAATAGCACATGGGTGGTGCATCCGGAAATCAAGCTTACATTATTGCTCATACACATCCAATATCTTCAGAATATCATTATAACTAACATGTGCATTGATTTCATTTAATGAGAAGTCAAGTTTTGTGATATTAGTAGATGGAAATATTTTATTTTGGTTGGATCAACAACTATCATGTGTTTTGATGCACATTCATACAAGTTCATAGAGGTATATATATGTCCATGAGGTTTGAAACATTCACGTGTTCTATAGATTCAAATGCAATGATTTCTAAGCTTTAGAATCAAAACCATTAATTGTTGGATGCCAGCCTCAGCCATGAATTAAAAGCAATACATTTTTCTATGATATTTTTGTATGGGAAGGAGCTCTTACAATTCATTTGAAATATTTTGGTGTTAAAATCCTTGCCACTAGATAGCAATATAACTCAAGAAGCATGAAGCATACACATAAATACATGAAGTATACACATGAATCATGAAGAATACATGTGAACACATGAATTATACATTGGAATCATCAAGCATACACATGAATACATGCAATATACATGAATTATACACATTAATAAGTGAAGCATACATGTGAATAAGTGAAACACAAGTAATGGAAGCACTGCAAAGGATACAAACCACCAAGAATGGAGCTTATTTACACAATATACATTAGATGGAGCTTATTGAGCAATCAATAGTAATTATTTAAGCATTAGATGTAAACAAAACCCATGCCTACAACATTCAAGCATACAATTTACACAATATGCATGATAACATCATTCAAGAATGGTGGTAGAAAAATAAGATTTCTTTAATCAAAAAGTTGTAAGGCTATATAATGATATATATTGATAAAAGTATATACAATCTATCCAAGAAATCTATACAAGATTACTACAAAAGAGCCATATGGACATAAAATGTCACATATATATTGATAGTACAAAACATATGTTCCAAAATTCCACATAGGCATACAAAAAACAACCTAATACATAGTCATTTCCCTCCAGGGGAAGGAAAAAGATCCCATGATACCTTCAAAATTTGACTGGATGGAGTGTCTATTGATTCTCTTGTCTTTTAAACATGCTCACTATTCCTCCTCTCTAGACTCCTTTGGAATTGAAATTGATACAATAAAAAGTATACATGTTAATACATAGAAATTGAATTATGGAATGACATATAACAAAATATAGTCACTTACCGCATGCAAATAGTCATCATGCACATTTACAACATTACCACATCCACGATCTAGAGTGGCAGCCACCTATGGCAACCATCAAGATAGAAATTAAACTGCATAGAAGTATCATGAAAATTTTCAATAATAGACCATAAAAGAGCAAATATAATGTCAAATCGACTAATTTGTTGCATAAATCTCTCAAAGGATCAAAACTGGCTATTGCTACAACAACTCCATGGTCCATCATGCCACCAACATTGCCAAGGTTGCCTGATGTCAACTGAAAATGAAACAACATATTTGGTAGTCATATAAACAAGTTTAGGTAGTCCCTTTATAACTGTCATAAATGAGAAGCAAATGAAAATGAAAAGAGCAACAATATGACTATCATAAGTGAGTAGGAACTAAAAATGTAAAAGTGCAACAACTTCATAGATAAAAATGCAAAAAATTCATGCATCATGGGTGTAGCAACTTTTGAAGGAAGCTAGTCAAGAATTGTGATATTGATAACAAAAATCAATATAAGGTAAAGGTCAATGATAGTTGAAAGAACTTGAAACACAATGTTAAGAAAACTTTGGGAAGTGATGGTAGTATATGCAACAGGACAATCCCTATTGGTCGTACAGTGACCTTGCATGAAAGAGTAAATGATTGGCCTCAGTTGAGACTACAGTATAGTGCTTATAGATCACATAATGGTGAAAGTACTAAGTCCACTAGGATAGTCCAAACTCTTCCAAATGCCCAAGTTCTCATTCAGATTCAAATTACATATGCTAATGAAGTAATGTTAATGAGGGCATGTTGTCAACATAGTGATAATGCCACAATGAAGTTCACATTAATGAAGTGAGAATTACTATGTTATTAGAAAATTTCAAAGGGATAATGGAACATACGATGAATTAGGACATGTTTAGGGTTTTACAATAGCACGTGAAGGGTTGATGCAAGAAGTTGGGTCCATAAAAAACTCAAAAAGTGAATTTTTTTTCCTATTTTTTTAGAGTTTGTCACACTTGGACTGAAAATTTGAGGCACTTACATAATGAATCTTAAAAAAATTCAATAATATGAAATTTATCATTTTGAATCTAGTTTCCAAAAGTCTAATTTATTCAAATACCTAGATTATAGAAATTAAATTTTGATATAGATGTATAAAAACCACTTTTTAAAAGTCCCTATTTTTTTACCATACCATGCACGTGTACAGACACCACTTTTGACCCAAATAAAAGTATTTTGATAATTCTTTTGGGAAAAGAGAGATAACAACATGAATATTGATGAGGAAAGTTTTTTGTAATTTTTTTTAATTGAATTTTTATTGGCCTTAATTGTTGTTTTTAAAAATCAGTGTTCACATACAGTATAATTGGACCTAAACTAAACATTTTTTGAATCTCTTGTTTTCATTGTGTAGAGAATTGTCTGAAGATTGATGCCATATTATTTTTTTTATAGGAACCTTAACCAAAAAAAGTTATTAAATTTTTTTAAAAACCCTAATATTTCAAGTTTAAGGACTATTTTGCTTAGAAATTAATTAAAAAATAACAAATATAATCCAATATTAATAAAAATTATATATTTGGAAACTAGACATTGTGTTCTCTAATGGGTTTTAATTTTATAGATTTATTCAGAAAAAATGTCCATCAACCATATTGCCAAAGTTAATTTTTTCTCTCAAAATTGCTCTGACCTTGCACTTGCAAGTTTAAGCCTAAGTGTTGGGTTAGCATGCCTTTTTTGAGCCTAAATCGAAATGAAAAACATCTCTTGTGAGTTTCAAACCTTTTGTAACAAGTACACACTTCAAAATGGGTACCTATTTTAAAAAATGAATGGGTATTTGTTTTAAAGCTGAAAAAATGACACTTCCCTTGAATGTGGACCCAACTTCTTGCTCAAACCCTAAAGATAGTTGTTGAGGTGTGCAGCAGTAATGGAGAAGACAACTTTGGTCAATAATGAGTGGAAGGAAATATTTCTTGTAATGGTACAGTGTATAGGAGAAAATCTGGATGGAGGTGCTATAGCATAGAAGGGATAAAGAGACAAGACCAAAAGGGGATAATGTAAAATATGGAGAAATAATAGGGGGTACAGTGGGATGGGAGTCGAATGTGATAATGGAACATAAAATGGGCTAGTAGAGGTTAGTGGGATGGTCCAAGGGTGGATCATACAATATAGGGTGAACTATTAGAGGTTAATGGGATGGGATTAGGAGGGAATAAAGGAACATAGGGTGAATCGGGGGAAGATAATGGGATAAGACAAAGAGGGTATAATGGAACACAATAAAATAAGAGAGGGTGATTGGATGGGAATAGAAGGGGTTAATGGAACATAGGATGGACTAGAATAGATTAATGGGATGGGCTAGGATGGGATAAAATTTAAATATAGCATGAACTATTAGAGGTTAATGGGATGGTATTAGGAGGGAATAAAGGAACATAGGATGAATTAGGGGAAGATAATGGGACAATACCAAGAGAGGATAATGGAGCATTCAGTGAAATAAGAGAGGGTAATGAGATGGGAATAGAAGGGGTTAATGGAACATAGGATGGACTAGTATAAATTGATGGGATTGGCTAGGGGATAAAAAAATATAGTGTGATCAATTAGAGGTTAATGGGATGGGATTAGTAGGGAATAATGGAACATAGGTTGAATTAGGAGGTCTCTAGGGTTTGAGTATAGTACATAAAGTGGTAACTTGACCTGTGTGTAGTAATAATAGAGAAGAGTTATAGGATGAAACTTGGATAAAGATGGTATAACATAGAATGGGTAAAGGAACATAGGGTGGAACATAGGGTGAAATAATAAGGGGTACAATAAGATGGGAGTAGAAGGGCATAATGAAACATAGGATGGACTAGTATATATTAGTGGGATGGGCTAGGAAGGGATCATGGAAAATAGGGTGAACTATTAAATGTTAATGGGATGGGATTAGGAAGGAATAAAGGAACAAAAAGTGAATTAGGACAAGATAATGTGACACGATCAAGAGGGGATGATGGAACATAGAATGGAAGTTAGAGATTAATTGGATGAGCTAGGATGGGATAATAAAACATTTTTAAGGTGAACTATACTAGAGGTTAATGGGAAGTAATTAGGAGGGAATGTTAGACCATAAAGTGAATAAGGCAGTGTATAAGGTTTTAATATAGGACATGAAGTGGGAACTTGAGGTGTGCAATAATAATGTATAAGAGATTTGGTCAATAATGAGCAGAAGGAAAGGTTTCTTGTAACGATACGTGTATAAGATGAAATATGGTGGAAGGTGGTATGATATATAAGGGTTAAAGATTGGGATATGTGATATAAAATGGTTAAAATATACATGATGATAGGAATGGAGGAATGAGATGGATGTTGAATGGTAAATATAATTAGGATCTCACAAGACCAACCAATGTTTGTGTTTCTCATCAATTTTTTAGATTTGTATACGCAAAATTATGAAAACTAGCTAACATTGTTTTACAACACCATTAATGAATGAAGGTTGCCTAAGTGAAAGTTGTTTGAGGACATGAATAGTGAGGTATGGAGCTCGAAGGGTCACCAAGAAACTATTTGACATCCAAAGCATGTTATAAGACAAATATTCAAATATAGCATTCAACTATTCAAATGCAATAATAATATCTTTAATACTAGTTGCATACCTATGGACTCAACGTTGAGAATGAATAAGGGTTTGTAAGAATGGAGCATGTCTCATGAACACTCCAACCCTGAAATTTCATCATATTGATTCTACTAATTTAGTTATTCTTAAATTTAAAAATATAATTTAAGAAACAAAATTAAATGAACTTGTTGAATTTTACCTAAGTATCAATGTTGTATATATTATATAGAAATTCATTTATCATAGCCATCACCTCTGCAACTAATGTAGGTTGTGTAGCTACATCCTGAGCACTCTGATAATCGTACGTGTAAACAACACTGCAAGCACTACAATAGTGGAGTGGAGCTCAGGGTCTACATGTCTCCTCCACATTAGGCTCTACTAGAGGCCTTGTACACTGTATAATGGTCTAGGTGAGTGAGCTAATCAACTCCAATGTGTCCACCTATACACTGTCCTTAACAATAGAAGGAACAATGACATGCTCCACCATGGTTTTGGCCAAGGGTCTCGGTGCCAACTATGGATTACGTCATGCACCAAGTCTATCATGTGTATATCCTCCACCTCTACCCTGAAAGTCTAAGATGTTAAATTTATTTGGCATCTTATTGAGGACAAACTCACAATAGAGTTTCCTCAAAATTTATTGTGGTACCTCATGGTTATTGCATGGAGGTTGGTCAAATACCATCCACCACCACTCCCAAAATTTATTTTTAATTAATTCATGGTGGCAGCAATGGATTGGGAACCTCCTACATGCATGAGATAAAGGTTTTTTTAGTTCTCAGGTCTATAAATAGGGCACACAAATTGGATTTTCTAATTTTTTTTTTTTTCACATCTGCGTATGACATACCACTAGCATAAAATTGTCTCAACTCATGCCTCTTATTTGACTAAAAAATTATTTTCTTACTCATTTCTCCTACATGAGATAAAATTGACTTCAAAAATTTGGAAATCCCTCTCTTATAAGGGTGGGTTTCGACATGCTTAGTTAATCTTATAATTAATTATTCAATGTCTCTTTTATTGTTTTCAATTTGATTTAGGATATTTTCTTGTTTTCCTTGAGGATGCCTATGAACTGATGGTGGGGTTTCAGGTTGTTCTTATATAGGAGGCTCTTCATGAGGGGTGATTTTGAATTATCAATGTTTGGAGGTGGAGACTCATTCCCTGAGAATTAGAAAAAAAATTTACTAGAAAAACTATTTCAATATACATTCTAAATCAAATTTGAAATAAATAGAATTAAAATGCATACCTCTTCGCAATCTTTGACCTCTCTAACATGTTGGTGGAATACTCATGAAGAATTGCAAGCTAAGAGTGCAAAAAATGGAAGATATTTGGAAAACGCGAGTTGCAGAGAAGAAAACTCCAAGCAAAGTCATGAGTTCAACAGAAAATAGATGTTGAAATGTGTTTTTTTGGCTTTTCATTCACTTTTCACATTTAGCGAGTGTCAAATTTGGTGCACACCAAATGGGTAAGTATTTTGGCACACACCAAATTTTGTGTGTGCCAAATGACTTATCCATTTGGTTTCACCAAATTTTTCATGTGCCAAATACTCTTTTTTGTGGTTTTTTTTTCATTTTTTTTCCAATTTGGCATCAAAATTGTGTCATAGATCCATGCACTTACCCTTATGTTGTACTTCTAACTCTAGGCTCCTCTTTTTGGGCCTAACGAAATTAAAAAAAATTGTGTGCAATTGGACTCTAGGTAGACTCTCACCCAACCTTTCCATGAATTGCCTTACAAAGTAATTCTCAAAAAAAATAAAGTCGGACTCATTACAATGTTTTTCCAAAATATGGGTCCAACATTGCACTAGGAGATCATTTCCCTCTTTATCTTTCATGCTCGGTTGTAAAAATCTATTGAAATTATATTTCCCTTTGTACAAAAGCATATGGAAAAGGAGAGAATGCCACATGAAATTCACCTCTAGATCCTTACCACTATGCCTTCTCTTAATGTCAACCAACTGATTATGAATAGCATCAACTAGAAATTTGGCATAGTCAAATTCATTATTGACAAAAGGATGTTGTACATCAACAACCATATACCTATGAGGTGTCTCCATTTTTTATCTTGCACCTTGTCCCAACACCTAGCATAATACCCAATATGTTCTTTTGAAATAGTCTCAAAAGACTTGACATCAAAAGGCCCATGTTTGATCTCAGGGATTCTCAATGGATTTCCATAGAAGATTTTATGTTTAAACCTAGGGAGCCATTTCACTTTGAAGCTATTTCTATCTTGCTTGTAATTTATTTTGAAAGAAGCAAGGTCTATAACCTTATTTACAACCACATTGAGTCTAAAACCCTCACAAATAAGCTCCCTAGTTATATCCATTAGGATACTTCCATCCAATGCCCTAATTATTCTAATATTTTCATAATACCCAGAAGCAAGGTGTCTGATGAGTTCCACATTTATAAAGACATTAGGAATAACTAGCTTCCCCAAATCATAGGTCCATGCACTTGAGAGAAGGGAATGGTGGTTTATTTTTCCATACCAATGTAGGAACAATTCCCACCCAGTGACTATGTCATCCTGGTACTTCAGCTCAGCATCTCTACAATTTGTAGCTATGTCTACCATCCCCTCTACTACATTAGGGCCGAGGTTACGTTGACATTGAGGATTTTTTCAAGAACTTGATAATTGGGCCAAAATATCATCCATAAAAGGTCTTTTAGATGTAGAGGTAGAGGATTGGGTGTTTTACCGACCCATAATTCCAGAATGATTTAAAACTGATTTCTATAGTATTTTGCAACAGATTTTGTAGACTTTATTGTGAGCTTCAAGAATAACAATGGTGAATTTTTCCAAGAATGGCATACCTATTTTTTAGTTCAACTCAAGTTGATGTGGAATGGGCACACCTCTGTATTTTTTCCTACTATGTCAAACCAAGCAAATGAACTAAAAATTTATGAAGGTAATTATGAATCATCATCTTTCACATCCAACATTACTTCTTGTTCGCATGAGTGCAGTTCATTGATCTACCTGTTTATTGATTTTGAATGTGGGCCATCCATCTGGAAAGTGACATACAAATTTAAAATTTCAATGATGAGTAAAACCTTTATTTTCTTGAAAAGGATGCAACCATCCCCTCTGTCCAATAGAAATCTCCCATGTCCCATGTGAGAATATCATCACACAGTGTCCTTCCATGGTTCTACAAACAAGAAAAGGACATTCTACTATGGGCCCTTGGACTTGTAGAATCCTTTATCTTCCACCATGTAATGAACATAAAACAATAAAATTATAGAAAATTAAAGGTTTTGATTTTAATTTCATATTCAATATTAAAGGGGAACTTCCTAGCAAAAGGGGATGTGGGACTCACGACATCGACATCCATAAGTCATAACTTAAAGACTAGTCAAAAAGTGAATGATGTCAACAAAAAACCATAACAAAGCAAAGGTTTTAGGATAATAGGGTTTGAGAAACCCCTAGGTTGTAGACCTAACAACCTTAATTTAACTAGTTGAGGATTAATAGGAATTTTATGTTAGGATTATAGGATAATAGGGTTTTAGAAAGCTCTAGGTTGCATACCTAATAACCCTAATTTAACCAGTTGAGGATTACCAAGAATTTTATGCTAGGCTTTTAAGATAATAGGGTTTTAGAAATCCCTAGGTTGCAGACCTAACAACCCTAATTTAACCAGTTGAGGATTACCAAGAATTTTATATTTCAAACTATAGTTGATATTTTATATTGTATTCCTTGAAATTATGCATCATATTGAATAAATTGACATATTATTAATAATTTCATATTTTAATTTTGTTAAACATGTACTCAGTGATTCATCACTCAACTCAATGCTTAATAACATATTAACAACAGTAGCATATACACTAATGAACATTAGAAATCATTTAATGTGTATCTAGTATTTGAAACTAGAGTTTTTCTTCAATTGATAAAATAAATAATATAGATAATTGAACATCAACACATTAATGAATTTGAGTTTTCTATTGATTTTCAAATAAAGGAATACATAGAGGCAATACAAAAAAATTCTCAAAGACAACTCTACATAGAGC
This sequence comes from Sequoia sempervirens, assembly GCA_007258455.2. Taxonomy (NCBI): domain Eukaryota; kingdom Viridiplantae; phylum Streptophyta; class Pinopsida; order Cupressales; family Cupressaceae; genus Sequoia; species Sequoia sempervirens. Next base: position 21,174 of record VDFB02135847.1, on the reverse strand, counting down.
TAAGTTGGAACTTGGAAACTTATATTATCAATATCAAATCATTCTATCACCTTTTGTAGCAACTTCCATTGTTCAGGTGATGAAATTTTCATTTCTTCCAATTGATGTCTGAATTGAAATTTTTTTAACAATGAATGATTGAATTTGGATCTTGACTTGAATGTTTCAACCAAATTTACATTCAAGGTTATTAGTGGTTTGATGGAATCCAAATAGTTTTCCTCATCTGGGTTTTGAGGAAACTGGTCCAAATCAATCTTCCTTGCACCCTCCACCTTCTTTCTGAAACAATCCTTTCTAATGAATCACTCATTTGTGTCAAAAGCCTCTAGAAAATCAATCTCTTTCATGTTCCTTACCTTTTCATCCAACTTCTTCATCTTTGTTGTAGCCAGATTCACAAATTTTGTTGTTTCATGTATTTTCAAACACTTTTGAATGATAGATGACACCTTCATTAAGGCTTCAATCTAATTATTAATCCCTTTTGATTTCAATTCATTTTCACTATCCTGGTAGACTATTTGTTGAACTTGATTTGCAAATTTCTCTATTGCCAGCACATTTTTGTTGTCCATTAAATATTTGTTGAGCTTCTTATAATGTAGTATTATAGCATCAATCAATTGAAAAAGTTCACAAAAATGATCAAGTTCCCTCTGCATTATTTCCTCATAGATATTTTTTTCATATGCCTCGTTGTTTCTCCACAAAATGCAGTTAACTTATTTTGACAAGAGTTTATTTCATTTTTTGCTTCCATTAGCTCTACAACCAATCTTTCATTTCCTCCATTTCCTTCCATTCCATCTTTCATTCCATTTCTCTTTCTTCCTTCCATTCCATTCCATTCTTTCCATTTCTAGTTATTCCCTCCATTCCGTTTCCATTTTTTCTCCTTCCTTTTAATATTAGGTCATTGATGCCAGTTCGTTTTTAATTCTCCGTACATTAATTTTTTTCAATATTTTTGAATCTGAAAAATCTAATTGAAACTACTCACCTAAATTGAGAATTGATCCATACATTTGATTTACTAGTTTATTACGGAACCATGGGAACAACAAACATGTACTCCATGGTTTCTTTATTTTCAAATATTGGTTATACCATGGTTGTTCGCGGAAGCTCACGAAGTTCACAACGAGGCGCGCCTCTCAGTAGTTTCTTCCCTTTCTTTTTATACAATTTTGATTTCTTTTTTTAAACTCATCAATGTAATCAAAACACGAGGGACAACATACCCAAGATAATGGAATGCCCGAGATAATTTGAAGGACTAGAATTACTGGCTGGTTATTGTTGTGGCGTCCGCGCGACGAAGCTGGGGAGTGCCACAAAATAACTCCTTGTGGTGGAACTAGGAATTGGACTGGACTTTGTCAAAATCCTTTCCCTCTCTTTGGTATGCCTTGATCACTTGGTGTTTGTGTGGTGCATGTTGTATTATTGTCCTCTTATTATTGTATTTGTTATTGTAGCACATGTTGACCACTACTAGTACTATCATACCATGCATGCACTAGTGGCGGTTCGGTTACACTAGGTGGTTCTCCACCATGGGCATGTCCTACTTGTGATTGTATCTAAGCATGAGGGATCGATTTGAAGCTCTAAAAAAGAATTGTTTTGTTGTACTTGTATGCCCTTAGTCTACTTTATCAACTCCAAGGAAAAAATTATCAATTGGTTTTCTATGCTCTACATTTGTTACCGTCCAAGGGCCTTATCTTTGGGACCTCAAAGGACCGCCTTCATAACCCATTTTTTTGGCTATGGCTACTCCTAAAGTATATGCTTCTTTTGTGCCCTCACTTAAACCAACTTTGACATAGCTTTGTTCTTCCCTATCATCATTAAATTCATCATCAGTTTGTTGATCATCATGTTCATTGGGATGCTTTATATTCCAAAGTTTTATAGAATCATAATCTTCTTCGTTATCTCCAAAGTTTGCAAGAGTTCTTGGTTTGCCTAGCTCCTTCCTCATAGACCAAAAGGCAATAACTTTTTATTGTGACCAATTTTTTTGTAACTTCCTTATCTAGAGAATCTAGAATTTTTACTCTACTAGATGGTTTATCACTTTTTTCATAAAACTTGTTGTACCTCTTGATTGCCTTTTGGTGCAATGCCATAATTTTTGTTGACAATTGTTCAAAAGAAATACCTTTCTCAATAGTAGTTTTCTCCATTGAAATTTTGACTTCATCCCAAGAATCCTTATTTCTCAACTTTTCAATAAAGGGTTTACCTTGATGTTAAATTTGACTTGCAACATTCCTATTGGCCATAATCATTGATTTAATGGTGTCACATGGATCATACTACCAGTGACAGATAGCATCAAGATTTAAAAAATTCAAAATATCATGTACCACAATAAATGCTTTTCTCTTGATTGTGAACCCTCCACATGAAAAAGGTAAAGAATAAAATAAGGTCTTCTTTTGTTGACTGACAAAGTGTAGTTCATTAGTACTCTACATCTACCTTACATATTTGAATGCAAAAACCCTTTTTTGTCACATGTATTGGAAGTTTGTATGGCTCTACTCCTGATCCATAAAATCTTAGCAAAATATATTCTTCCATTAAGTATCAATCAGACAATTCTATTTCTTTTCCTAGTTGAATGCAATTTCTACATGAAATAGGCAATCTAGGCATTAGATTATTTGTAATTACTTGATGTAATGAAGCTAAAAGGTAGTCTACAAAATTATTGTAGTTCCTTTGAGAATCATGCATCCTCATCTTAGTGTTCCAATCATATACTAGAGCCATTTTCTTTTCCTTAGCATTCCTATAGGGTTGAATTTGAAGCTTATTGGTATGAAACATTCCACTAAATTTGAATATAAAAAATAGCACAAGTAGGTTATGAACCTAAATGTCTTAGTGGACTTTGAGTGTGGACCTCCTTTAATCATTAAAAATTGTTCATGCATGGATTCTACAATGTGATCAATAAATTTATATTTGATAGGTTGAATAGCATAATGGATATTATATACCATTTCAAGGAGGCTTGCACCCACTTTTCAATTGCTCTCCAGTTTAAGGAAAAATGCTAGCATGGAAATAGTATCCTGAACCCATGGTCTAAAAACTTTCAAAATCATAAGGAGGCTTATGATTACCTTTCAATTTGTTTCTAACTTATTTCATATCCTGAACTATTTTATTTAGGAAAGAATTTGTCTCCCTTTCATCCACTACTTAATAATAACTAGCAAGCTTTTCTAGGTCAATGTGGATGTTTCCAAATTCTTCAGTTGTAAACCCCAAGACTTTTCGAGATTATTTTACATTAATGGATAACAATTCTTCTTTGTTGTCTTTATTAACAATTACTCTTTCATTAAGCTACCATTGGAAAAATTCCAATAAGGAATGACAAGCGTGTGGAGGAGTGGTTTGAATAGGGCGACATGCAAGAAATTTTGTAGGTCATATGGAGGGTGTTCGAACTCTGCAGATGAAGAATTTGTAGAGGATGATGACACAGATAGAGGAAAAGGGGTTGAAGTGCAGTTTGAGGGTCCCCCTTGGGATCTCTTCTCTTCTGAAAATGTTGGCATGTGGGTTGTTTCTTAGGAGCAGTTGGGCAGGTTCCAGAGAGGGAGCAACTTATTTGAGGAAGTTGTTGTTGGTGTAGGAGATTTGGATGCAATTTCGGCTGCTTCTAGAGGGACTGTGGTTTTTGGTTAGTGGCTCAATGTTGGAGCCTCTAATTTTGTTCATAGAGGGTGGAGTAACAATGAACTATGTTTCCTTCCTTCTCTTGGCCAACATACTTGTTGCTAGCTAGGGCTTGTTTCTGGAGCTGATTATGTTGCCTATGGTGTAAGGTGCTATGTTGTCAACTTCTATTATTTTGCTTGGGCCTCTCCAGTTTGGATCATGGATGTCTATCCTTCGTTGGGTGCGGTTTATGGGAATCTTGTGGTGGGGCTAGTGCTGGTGATATTTTGGCATATGTTAGGTCCTGACTGGTATGCTGGACTAGAAGCTTTTTTTCATTGTTTTTTCCTCTCTCCACTCTCTCCATTGAAGGGTTGCCTTAGCCTTGCCTTGTTGGTTAAGGGCTTATGTGGTATGCTTTCTAAGTTGTTGGCGGGTGGCTTTTATTTTGGATTGATTTATGATTGGTTTGGCCCTTTATAGGGTTTTTGGTCGAGCTCTCTAGTTGGTCTCATCTGGGCCGGTTGTTGGTGTCTTTCCTTTGTTGGATTTTGTTTGGCAATTCTTGGTGTTGTGGGCTCTCTTTTTTTGGGGTGGCAAGAGTTGTGCTAGAATGGTATTTTTTTTTCTTACCAAGCTTTGGTATGGTGATATTTCCCCTATTTCATTCTTATTTGTGGTTCCTTTTAGCCCTATTGGTGCTTGCTTCCATGTGGGGTGTTTGTTTGGTGCTTCTGGTCATGGGAGTTCTATTCTCTTCTTTTGTTTACCCCTCCAAGTTTCTTGTGGATGTTGTGGTTGGGGGTTGCTTAATGTTGTTTACTTGTTTCTGGTTTTCTTTAAGGAACTAATGTCTGTAGGTGATGGTTTCTTACCAGGTTTTTCCTAAGGGTGGTATGGCTACTTTTTTTGCTACTACATTGATCTTCTTCCTAGATCCTATGGAGGTGGATTTGGGAGGTGTTTGTCTCTGGCTTCCTCACTTGTTGATCCTATTAAGGTGGATGCTTCTCCTATGGAGGTGGAGGTTGAGGGTGTTGGAGTCTTCTTGCGATAGTGGACATGGTGGGAATATCATCCTCTCCAATCAAGGGTAGCTCCTTCTTGTTGAGGTGGTTTCATAGTTGGCTTCTTGGTTCAAGTAGTGGCTTTGTGCCTAGTGGTTTGTTGTGCTCTCCATCTCCCCTATTGAGGTGCGGTTTTTGGATTTTCTCAAATTTTTGATTAGGGGTCTAATGGTGTCTTACACCATTATGCAGATTATCTTTCTTAGCTCAATGGTGTCTTCCATGATTAGTTGGTTTGTTGATGCCTAGTAGATGCGGGAAGATTTTGTGTGTATCTAATTGGGTTTCTAGTCTTGATTAAAACTAGGTTTTCATAGGGTTTTAGGTCCTTGCTTGTTTGTAAGATGTAGTGTGTATAGTCTTGTTAATATTTACTGGTTATTGTAGGGATTCTATTGGTATATGGTTTATTTTAATTACAGCTTGCTTTTCTTTGTAGTGGGTTTTGGGTCCCATCAAAACCCATTTTTTACTATCAAAAATAATTACTCTTTTGTTATCATCATAATTATGGGCATGATAAATTTTGGGCAAGGGAAAACATCATGTAACATCATGCGCCCTAATCCACTTACCCAAGGTGCACTAAAACTATTATTTTGCATTTGGTTTATAGCCTTATTCTCAAATGAAAATCTAAGTTCTGAGGTAAGCCTACCATAGATTTTAGGATCATAAATATCATGGTATCAATCAGTGAAACTTGGGGTTTTAAGCAATCCAGCATAATGTATTTTTTATCTGATCTTGCTTTTCCTTTCCCAACAACTTTGTTTGTTATACTAGTGGTGGTTGTACAATGTGAAATTATGAATTCCCTCTTAGTCCTTAATTTTCCTAAGTCTCTCAACCCTAGACCCAAACTTCAAAGTTTCACAAAATAAGATTTTAAGAAACGATGAAATGTATCCATAGGAATTTTTTCTTTTGCTTACCTGGATTTTTAATCTTGAAAAGATTAATACTGATAGACATGGACTGGCTTTCTTGGAACCCGGAATCTCCATGGTGCACTGCAATGAGCAATCTGAAATCTCCCTGTGTACTGACTCTCTCACTTAAAAATAAAATCACTTAGCAATAGAAAATTCACTTTTTTTTTTAATATTAAAGTAATTGAAATGTCAACATGTTGCCTTTGGAATACACAATTAGTACAATACATTTCTATAATGACATTTAGAAATAAATTCTCAACTGTTGATCTTTGTAAATCTAATGATTATAGGGTGATTCTGGAGGTTTGAGTTTGCAAGCCTAGCACATTGTGCATTTAAGTCTAGAATGCAAATATAACCATCCATCAATGTTCATTGAACAGTTGAGTAATTTATGATATAAACAATAAACATGTGCTTAAATTTTTTTTAAAACTTTAGTGGTTCTAGGACACACAATCCTAATGGAATCATTGAGACGAGTCCACGTGTCCATTCCATGGTTCTATGAGTCACATATATATCTACTTGAAGCATCCTGTGAAATCACAAAATCCCTATAAAATGACTAATAATATCAAGAATTGGGGGAGCAAGTCAGCGATAAATTAGAAATCAATAACATTTCGGAAAACCCTAGCAAGATTGACAACTTTTAGTGTTTTTAGTCATTTTTATCAATTTGATGGAAACTTTCTTTTTTCATTTGTATTGCTTTATGTTTTAAATCTGCGTGCAAATATTTCATAAATAAATATATTTAATCTCTTAAAGGAAAAAAATCTGATTTTTCTAAGTTTATTAAATATTTCATTCCATATAATTTTATTCCATTTACATTACTTGTATAATTTGAATAGACACTATAAACACAAAAACATATTTACTGTAAATGAATACTGCATAATAACACAACCATTTATTTTATTACCACTCAATTACAATGTTACATTATTACATAGCTTTTTAAAGATGAGTAGAGCAAGCAAGATCTTGTTTTGTATAAATGACACATGCCACTTTACATTAGACATAGTTGATTATGAGTTGTTACTAGTGATCGTGGAAGAGCATAATTTATTATATCGTATTCTCAAACCATGAGGCTTGTCGACCATGGTTTGGATCTTGGGATCTCAAATATGCTTCTACATTTATAATATGTTCAATATAATGCACTAGAACAACCCAAAATGACACAATTGATTCCAAGTTAGTAGTGGCAACTATGGGATCCAGACCATATTACCAAACAAGTAACTTTGAAAGTCCATAGGGATTTCCTACCATGTTGGGGAAATGGGAATTGTGAAGATACAAAATGTACCTAACTAGAATCATGTAGAAGATAGGGGGTAGTAAATCTGCTCCCACCTTCTATGTGTTGCTTCTATGCATTGAGATAGCACAAAATGAGTATGAATGTCCATAGTTCCTCTTCAAGGGCCTTTATCAAAATGGAGTATGAGAATTCATTGGCTTTGAATGAAAACACGATTAAAATACTTATGTGGGTGTACTATTTGTGAAAGAACTTATCTCCATAAGAACTCCTCATCCCGATTCAAAACTTGTCTGAGAAGTCAGGTCAACTAGATCAACTTCTTTCCAATTCCACCCCTCCTAAACTTGAAGGAAATTTTTCTTTTACTCTATAACTACATAACTAGAGGCAGGAGAATTTAGAGTATCCCCAATAATACCACATCATCTTCTTCCTTATTAACCTTGCAAAATAAAAACCCTTATGAAAATTCAAAACATTACACTCAATAATAAATCCTTTAGCCTTCTATGAATGATTTTAGTTGTGCTCACTATCCCTATTTATGGGCCACCACTACTAGCATGATCCCTATTTACTCATGAGTTGTGTGAGGTTAGGTATAATGATAATCACGTAAACCAAGTAACCAACTTAATCATGTAACTTAAGTCTTACATTTACAATATTTATTTTGATTGGCATTTGGCTACATGCAAATTATACCTCAAGATGACAACTTGTCAAAATTGGCACTCAAACGATATGAAATCATTATAAATCTTATTTCAATTGATCATTGGATTAATGAAATCATCATATATAGTACATCGTGTAGTTTTCAATATCAATCTATCCAATCAATTGCTTCATATGTACATATGGCATTAATCTATGGTACCACAACCACACTTTCTTCAAAGAAAGACAATCTAGTGGATATGCAAAAATCAATAAAAAGACAGAAATCAATAAAAAGAAAGTGTGTGCCATGTGCCATAATTTCTGTCGTTTTCAATATCAAATTATCAAATCAAACATTTCGCTCACTTTGGATTAGAAGAGAAACTTAATTTTGAATCTTTTAAATATTTCTCAGGTACATATGGCATTAATCTGCAGTACCACAACCACATTTTCTTCAATGAAAGACTATCTGGCAGATATGCAGAAATTGATAAAAATATTGAGAATTAAAAGAAAGGTAGAGTACTTTGAGGCATTGAAAAGAGAGAATTAAATGACTTGTTGTAGCTTAATCATTATCTATGTCCACTAATAAGTCACAATAAATTTCACTCACTTATAATCATAACTATATGTTGAACTTGAATCATACAAAAAATATAAATATCTTTTTAGACATAAAAGCCACATTTTTATATTGAACAAAGAAAAAAGGATTTAAAAGAATTGAGCCATGAAAATTATTTTAATTTAAGTATCCATGAAGTACATAGATAGCCTGTCCAAAAAGCCACTAGCCGTGACAAAAAAACTAGTCATAAAATACATATTACAAGAGTTGTACAATAAAATATAGACAAAATTCATTACTCAAAAATTATATAACAATAGCAGAGGTCGTCAACTGAGTATTTGAGTAGGATGTGAATTGAATTGAACAAAGTAACAACAAAGAAGCAAAGGGAATCACCCAAATCCTTCCTCCAAAACTTCAGACTCTATAATGATCCATTGGTTGTATCACATGCCAGACCACACCTCATATTAACCATGGCAATAGCTTGCATTGTAGAAGCAGCTAGTTCAAGTTTGGGGAAGCTTACACCAATAGGATTTAACTCAATTTCAAAATTTTAAAGCTCAAGTTCCAACTCCAATGAAGAAAGAGAGTAAAAGAAAGGTTGTAAATAATGTATTTCCATCATCTTCACCAAAATATTTATCTAACAAAATTTCCATGCAATTGGATAAGATAGTAGAAGCTACCTCAGAAAATAGAGCACGGGGGTTGTTCTAAATTGATGCAGAGGGTCAGGGATCTTTGCAAGAAACTCACCAAATTATCAAACTTCAATGGTTCATCTACAACCTTTCCTCTAGACACCAACTTGAAGATAAAGCCTCAACTTTGCATTCATGACTTATTTGCCTCCTTATGGACCCAAACCCTAGGAAAACTCTTAAGAGACCCAAACAAACTTGTTTTGAATGATTTCAAAGCCCAACCCTCTGACTTAGACACAAAACCAATTTTTCACCTTAACTAGGCTACTAGCCCAACTAGGCCTCCTGCAGTGATTTTTTGACTTTGCACTCAAACTTTCCAAAGGAACCCCAAATATAATGACTGTTTCAAGTGTGGTTTGTGATTACAAACAACATATCCAAACCTTGGTATCACTTGTTTTAGACAAACCCTTCCAAAATCTGCTGTCTCCTCAAAAACTAGGCCTAATTAGCCCACTTTTACAAAGCAACCCCTCTTTAAATTTGTCCCCTGACCATGAAACTTTCAGCAGTATCCTAAAATGACTCAAAACCAAGGAATCCAAATTTTTAGCCCTCTATGACACATCTATCACGCTCCAACACAAACCCCTCCTCAGCTTGCCTCAAAAACTAGGGCTTCTTGAAAACTAACCCTCCAATCACTTCCAGAACTTTCTTATTGACTCTACACCATTAGGACAACATATTTAGTTGATCCAAACTCGAAAACATGCCCCTCATTAAGGCAGATCTTCTGCTGCTACACCCTAGCCTTCATCTTCAAGCACTTTTCCCTTTGACAACTTGGTGTACACCCTGATATTCTTCCTTCCTGCACATTAGTTGGTTAAATATGTATGATACATGTTAGGAATGATCCATTTCATAGGTCACAGCAGCATTCTACCTTGAAATGGATCAATCATCCATGAAAAACCTCAGAATTAGTGAAAAATCTGTGTTCTTTTTTAGGACAGTCAATATAAAATGCAAAGAAAGTAATTATCACTGCTTTCAGAGCCTTCAATGGTGTTAAAATATGTAAACACAAACTCCTAAAGCATCCTACTGGACATAGATTCAATAGAGATCAAGTATTTAACAAAAAAACACCATAAAAGTGCCAAAAACTGTGTTTTTTCACTATTTCCAGAAAAAAAGTCCGTACAGTACTTGCTCCAAATGCCCAACCTCCGTACAAATGATTATTTTGGCTTTGTATATCCTTTCCCCAACTGATCCAACCGTTTGGTATTGATTAAGTTGCATAAAAGTGATTAAAACTCAAAAAACTACTTTCCCGCCCAAACAAAATTTGAAATTCTAAAATAACAATCTTGAGATTTATTAATAATTATCACCTAAAGACCATTGGATATCTAATATCCAAGCTTATTTAACCTATTCAAAGCCTAAGAGAATTTAAACAAATCCCTTAAAACATACTTTTCCCCTTACATTGCATTTTGACTGGATTCCTTATCAGGAATCTTGACCCCTGTAACATCTTCAACACACTTATTAAATTCAAATGCCATTATAGGTTTCAACACATCATGATTGATGCTTTGACATGATTGGAAGGTCCTCTTGACCCTTGCACTCTCCTGGTTCTTGACGTGATCCTTGAAGGCCCTGGGTGCTCCTGCACCATTCTCCCCGGGAAAGAAAGAACTCTTGCCCCAAGAAGTGTCCCATGTGTTGCCACCAAAAGACCTTTTGCTCTCATGTGTTTTCATCTTCCAATGAGCAGGTATGTAGTCCCCCAAAGTCACTGTCTTTCTCTTCTGCCAATCTGCATTCTTGATATTCATCATGTGAGAGCCAAAAATCTGTTTTCTTTGTCCTTTTTGCTGCTTGAACTCAGTCTGATTTTGTGCCCTGTTTCTGCCTCTATTCCCCTGATTTCCTTGTGAAAAGATACCATCACTATCATGCTCAATTATAGGGCATTCAATGCTTCCAACCTTGATACTGTCCAAATCCCACAAATTCTGATTTTTAGGACTGTCTTCTTCACAACCCTGCTGCAACTTGTCTTTTTTCAACCTACCAATGTCTTCCCCTGTTTTACCCTGCTCATTTACCTGCAAATGCTTCTCAAAACAGATCATAAAACTTTCATTTGACTGCTCCAAAGGCAAAGGAACCAACTGATATTTAACATCTCCTTTGTGAACCAAATAGGTGTTAAGAAAACCATCATGCAATGTCCTTCTAACATACTGCCATGGCCTTCCCAAGATAATATGACCACAAGTCATTGGAATAACATCACAAAGCACTCTATCCTGATATGAACCAATTGAGAAATCAACAAAAGCTCTCTTACCAATCTCTACATGCTGTCCTTGAGTTACCCAAGTGGCCTTGTAGGGAGTAGGATGATCAAAAGTTTCAATCCCTAGCTTGGTTACCATATCAACTGAAACTAAATTGCTATGTGACCCTGAATCTATGAGCAATCTGCATATCTTACCATGACTGAGACAATTTGTTTTGAAAATGGTTACCTTTGGTTCTTGATGAAGTCTTTCTCCTTGCTTGATCATGAGAAACTCACCATCAGTCACAGGGTCTGCCATAAATGTTTTTGGTTCCTCCTTCTTATCTTCTTCTTCTTGCACCAAGGTAGCTCTCCTTTCTCTGCCTTTATCAGCTTGTTCCCACTTAGGACACTTGAAGGAAGGATGCCCTAGTTCATTGCAATTAAAACATCTGCCTGTGAATGGTCCTCTACCTTGTCCAAATCTGCCTCCTCCTCTTGGAGTGTACCCACCTCTTTGATTAGAAAATATCTCTTTACCCTTGTCATTGCTGCTTTTATCATTACTGCCTTGTCCTTGCTCTCTATTACCTCTGCCCCTATTTGAACTACCTCCTCTTCCACCATTGTTTGATCTTTCTTGCTTCCTTTTCACCTTTTCTTCTGCTCTAATGGCCAACTGAAAACATTCTCCCAATGTTCTTGGCAATTGCAAACCAATCTCATCTTGCAGATTGTACCTTAAGCCATTGATGTACCTGGCTATCTTCTCATCCTCTTCCTCATAACCTCCTCTAATACTAAGCTTGTGAAATTGCTCAGTATAGGACATCACATCCAAGTCCTTTTGCTTTAAATTCTGCCTCATTCTTTTCACATGAATGGTATAATCAGATGGTAGGAATTGCTCCTTGACCAAACTCTTCATCCTTGCCCATGTAGAGACCTTTGCCAATCCTCTAGCCATCCTATCATTCTGGAAACTTGTCCACCATGTCAATGCTGTGCCTCTCAACTTGGTTTTAGCAAACTTGACTTTCCTCTCTTCATCCATCTCCTCAAATTCAAAGTAGTTTTCCATGGCATCAAGCCATCCCAATACCTCTTCACTATCCATCTTCCCTTGATAGATAGGTAAGTCTATGTGACTCTTCCCTCCATGACCCTGTACTGCCTTCAATAACCTCACTAACCTCCTTTCCTCAGGGTCCTCTGTATCATCAACTTGATGTTCCTGATTTACCCTCACATGCTCTTCATCCTTTTCATTGTTTTCTTGGTATTCTTGGTCTTCTCTCCTCCTACTCCTCTCAAGGTTATTGATCCTTTCCTGCATAGTGTCTCTCTCTCTTCTCCATTGTCTTTCTTCTCTTGCTCTTGCTGCTTCTTGTTCCCTTCTTTCTCTTCTCTCCCTCTCCAAGATCTCCTTCAATTCTTCCAACTCTCTTGCCAATTGGTTTTTTGGTGCCATTGCTACTTCTCCAATCCCTAAAGGATCTAATCACTGCTCTGATACCACTCTGATGCAGAGGGTCAGGGATCTTTGCAAGAAACTCACCAAATTATCAAACTTCAATGGTTCATCTACAACCTTTCCTCTAGACACCAACTTGAAGATAAAGCCTCAACTTTGCATTCATGACTTATTTGCCTCCTTATGGACCCAAACCCTAGGAAAACTCTTAAGAGACCCAAACAAACTTGTTTTGAATGATTTCAAAGCCCAACCCTCTGACTTAGACACAAAACCAATTTTTCACCTTAACTAGGCTACTAGCCCAACTAGGCCTCCTGCAGTGATTTTTTGACTTTGCACTCAAACTTTCCAAAGGAACCCAAAATCTAATGACTGTTTCAAGTGTGGTTTGTGATTACAAACAACATATCCAAACCTTGGTATCACTTGTTTTAGACAAACCCTTCCAAAATCTGTTGTCTCCTCAAAAACTAGGCCTAATTAGCCCACTTTTACAAAGCAACCCCTCTTTAAATTTGTCCCCTGACCATGAAACTTTCAGCAGTCTCCTAAAATGACTCAAAACCAAGGAATCCAAATTTTTAGCCCTCTATGACACCTCTATCATGCTCCAGCACAAACCCCTCCTCAGCTTGCCTCAAAAACTAGGGCTTCTTGAAAACTAACCTTCCAATCACTTCCAGAACTTTCTCATTGACTCTACACCATTAGGAAAACATATTTAGTTGTTCCAAACTCAAAAACATGCCCCTCATTAAGGCAGATCTTCTGCTGCTACACCCTAGCCTCCATCTTCAAGCACTTTTCCCTTTGACAACTTGGTGTACACCTTGATATTCTTCCTTCCTGCACATTAGTTGGTTAAATCTGTATGATACATGTTAGGAATGATCCATTTCACAGGTCACAGCAGCATTCTACCTTGAAATGGATCAATCATCCATGAAAAACCTCAAAATTAGTGAAAAATTGTGTTCTTTTTTAGGACAGTCAATATAAAATGCAAAGAAAGTAATTATCACTGCTTTCAGAGCCTTCAATGGTGTTAAAATATGTAAACACAAACTCCTAAAGCATCCTACTGGACATAGATTCAATAGAGATCAAGTATTTAACAAAAAAACACCATAAAAGTGCCAAAAACTGTGTTTTTTCACTATTTCCAGAAAAAAAGTCCGTACAGTACTTGCTCCAAATGCCCAACCTCCGTACAAATGATTATTTTGGCTTTGTATATCCTTTCCCCAACTGATCCAACCGTTTGGTATTGATTAAGTTGCATAAAAGTGATTAAAACTCAAAAAACTACTTTCCCGCCCAAACAAAATTTGAAATTCTAAAATAACAATCTTGAGATTTATTAATAATTATCACCTAAAGACCATTGGATATCTAATATCCAAGCTTATTTAACCTATTCAAAGCCTAAGAGCATTTAAACAAATCCCTTAAAACATACTTTGCCCCTTACATTGCATTTTGACTGGATTCCTTATCAGGAATCTTGACCCCTGTAACATCTTCAACACACTTATTAAATTCAAATGCCATTATAGGTTTCAACACATCATAATTGATGCTTTGACATGATTGGAAGGTCCTCCTGACCCTTGCACTCTCCTGGTTCTTGACGTGATCCTTGAAGGCCCCGGGTGCTCCTGCACCATAAATCCATTCCCTACCCACAATTATTCTTATAACATCCTCAACTTGCACACAGGGAATAGTAAAAACCATACCCAACTTTTTTGTCTATCAGTATCATTGATTCTCCCAAAAAATATTTGGGTAGCATGACATGCCATGAAGACTCCATAATATCATAGATAAATTAAGAACAGAAGAAAGAAAGTAAAGACAAATATATTATAAATGATATGAAGAACATCAAGTTGGTGAAGTATATATAGAAGTTAGTATGAAGACAATGGCATCAAATACTCAACACTTGAACATTTAATTCACCACTTGATGTGACAATATTATTTCAAAAAATTGAGTCATGACTTTAAGTGATTTAAAAATAATAAACGTCAACCATTGATATTTTAAAATCTAATGGTTCTAGTATTATTCTATAGGTTTGACTTCACAAGTCTAGTGCTTCAGACATTTGCTTCTGGAATGCAACTATAGTTGTCCATCTTGTGATAATCATTGATCTTTGATGAACTTAGCGCTGATCATTGATTCCTTTTAGACCATTAACCACAAGCTTAATCTCAAACCCACCAAGGAAAAATGTCATAATCTTGCATTATCATGGAAAACTAATGACATCACCTTCTCAGCAGTGTGGGTGCGTGAGAGCCACCTGATCATTAATTGCCGATCTCAACCATTGATTTTTATGAGAAAATATTTATCACCTGACTTAGGACTCCATGGAATTGGTAATCACCTAGGTTGAGGGGCTAGTCACCATGATGATTGTCAAGGCTTAAGTCATAACTTAGGTGACCTTCAACTATCGGTAGCTAGTCAATGATAAAATATTATTTTGGGTGTCATGACTTTAAGTGATTTAATAAGTAATAAATGTAAACCATTATTTTTTGGAAATCTAACAGCTTTAGTTTTATTCTAGAGGTTTGAATTTGCAAGTCTAGTGCTTTAGATATTTTCTTCCAAAATGAAACTACAATCGTTCATTAAAAATTCATCGAACGGTTGTGGGTTATATTGATTTACGTTGACATTTGGCTTTAGACATAATAAATATGTTGACACTTGTCCCCATTCTAGACACATTATAAAGGAATTTGGATGTGTGGAAAAATTTTCCTGGAATAGAACAATATGTAGCATTTAATATTTTCACCAACCATGCTATGATTTTTTATTGGCATACAAGTTTATTTCGCCAATGAAATTTTTTATTGGTTTTAGATTATGTTTAATTCACCAATGTATTTTTTCATTCATTTGAAAATAGGTTTAATTCACCAATGAATTTTTTTTTTCGAAAATATTTTTTAATTGCCAACAAAATATTTTATTGGTTTGAAAATAGGTTTTAATCTCCAATGAAAATATTTTATTGGTTTTAAAAAATTACAATTTTTTGATTATTTTCCATAGACTTCTAGTGATCACAAAAGATTCACCAATTGAGATTTTTTTCCTGAAAACAAAAAAAATTGCCAATAAAATTAATATTTTTCAGGAAGTATACAAGATTCGCCAGGATTTTACACCTTTGCCAGGGGGTTCTTAAAGTTATCCATACCCATCTCTACCTGCAAAAACTCCAAATCCTCCTCCCCAAATGACAAGGCATCATAATATATAAGCTTTAGAATGGGAAAAATACTGTGGTTTCCAAAACAACATGCCAAAAACCTCCTTGGAAAATCCACTCCCACCTTATGGAGAAATCATAAAATAATTAAAATTACTAAATTCTCACATGACCCTCACATGGGCACCTAACTCATGGCCAATCAAATTTGGTCAATTCCAAAATATCCATAACTTCTCAACGGCTCTAATGGCTCCAAATATGAACACGCACCAACATGCAAAGCTAGTGGCCCAACATGCAAATGCATGAAAATAATGCAATTCAACATGTAAGAGAATGCTTACAAGTGGTCCACACTAACAAATGGGATGCCCAAAGAGAATATTCCCCCTTTTATTCCTGTGTAACATTTACTAGAGTAAATACCCATTAAAATTAAAACTATAGACACACATAAAAAATATTGCAATATTTGGAAATTTAAAATAATTAGTTTCCCCCAAAACATTAGCCCACATAAGCCCTTATTGAAAATTAAAACAAAAGAAATTATTTTTGGGTGATGCAAGATTGCTCTAACACCCTAGATGCTCCTGCATCATTTAAGAAGGATTATTCTCATTGGAATGAGTCTACCGATGTAATATTTGAGATATTGAAGGAGGCTATGTGTACATCTCTAGTGCTAGCCACTCTAGACTTCCCCAAATATTTTATTATGGAATGTGATGCTTCAGGAAATTATATATTAGTAGTCTCATGCAGGAGGGTCAACCAATTGCTTTTAAGATTTCTTAATTAAAGGGTAAGAATTAACTCAAACCTATTTATGAGAAAGAAATGCTAGCTATTCTTCATGCAGTAAAGCAATGGCGACCCTATCTAATGGGTAGACACTTCAAGGTTAAGATAGATTAAGATAGCCTAAAATATTGTTTGGAATAAATGTTATCTTCTAAGGAGAAACAAAAATTGGTTTCTAAGATTTTGGGATATGACTTTGAGTTTGTATATAAGAAAGGGAAGGAAAATGTTGTGGTAAATGCACTTTTTAGGAAGGATGAGGAAGATGAATATTTATTTTCTGTTATTCAAATATTACAAGAAGAATGGGAATAGAAGCCAATGTAAAGTGGAAGAATGATGTTGCTACAAGTAATCTCATTTAGCAATTACAGAGTGAACCCAGTAGTTCAAATAAGTTTTGTTAGAAGGGGGATACTTTGTGGTATAAATAATGATTGTATCTTTGTCAAAATTCCACTGTTAAACACAAGATTCTCATAGAACTTCATGAGTCTCTAGTTGGTGGTCATTTAGGGTTTTTTGAAGAAATATCATTGAGTCAAGCAATTTTTTTTTGGGAAGGGCTAAAAGGTGATTTTTAAAAAATTGTAGCTAAATGTTTGGTTTTTCAATAAAATAAAGGGGAGAACATTAAGACATCGGGTCTCTTGCAACCCTTAGTTATTCCTGGCCAATGTTGGGAAGAAGTATCCATGAACTTCATCATAGGGCTTCCAAAATTTAAAGGTAATAATATTATCATGGTTGTAGTAGATTGTCTCACTAAATATACACATTTCATTGCATTACCACATTCTCTTACAAAAAGTACAATGGAATTTTATGGAGAATATACAAAAGGCACATGGTACACCTAAGGCTATTGTCAGTTATTGTGATCCTATCTATACTAGTCACTTTTAGACAAACTTATTCTCATGTTTGGGTAGTCAATTGACTCATAATTCTATTGGAGTAATTACGACATCACTGAATAATTAAGTACTCATTAATTAATTATTAAGTCTCCCATTGCTTTAATTACTTAAGCTAAACTTATGAGTTATTTTTAATTATTAGATTGGGCTATTTATAGGTTAAGTTGTCTTATTGCATGAGATTAAGAAACTTGTCACAATCTAATCAAATCCTCATCATGGGTTTGTATTTTCCTTTTATAAGGATTGATCTTTCATTGTTATCATTATCCATGTATTCTACTCAATATAGAAGGCATATCAAATGCTTTGTGGATAATTTTTTTTTGTACTGGTTTCATAGAAAATTAGTTTCTTTCATCTCTTGTTTGTGATGGGTATTTTGGTTGTAGGTTATTTTTGGGAGATGGGAGTACAGTTTCAACTCCAACAAGTTATTCATACCACCCTCAATTTGATAAATAAATGAGTTTTTTTATTAAGTGTTTGAAAGGATATCTATATTGTTTTAGTTTAGATGAATAGTCTCAATGTGTAATGTCACTTTTCTTAATTTTTTTGAAGTATTAGTAGTAGATTTAATAAATTAAATGTTTACAATATGTAATGTTACTAAAATGATGTGAATAACTAACATAAAATAACCAATGTAAATTATAATATGTAATAATTAGAAAAAGATTCTAAAGTGAATAATTAACATAGTGAATTGAATACACAACCATATAATTCAATTAAATTAACATCAAAATCCTAATATTCTAATATCTTTTAATACCAATGGCTTCCAATACTTATCCAAATAATGACACTTGCAAAATCCACTCTCACCCTAGAAAGATGTTGGTGGTTTTGGCTCTTGCTATGGAGCAATCAAGGAGGAAACAATTCCTTTCAAAACAAAATGCACTATTACACTCTAAATAAGTGTTGGTTCAATAGAACAATACGCAACACAAGTGCACACCATGATCCAAAGTAATTACTCAACATGTATACAACATGCTCCAGAGTAATTACTCAACATGTATACAACATGCTTTAGAGTAATTGCTCAACATGTATACAACATGCATAATAGCTTGAGCCAGGACAATCCTGAGTGTACTTTGTATCTTGAGTTGGACACACTCTATGTGCCCCCTTCTCCAATTCCCATAGCTCACCAAACCAATTTCTTATTCCTTGAATGTTCTCCATGTCCCTTTCCAAAACTCACATAAATGCTTTATACAAGCCTTTAGGGGTGGATTCCAAACCATTACACCCTTTCACAAAGGTTATATTTAATTATTATTTAATAAATATAATTATTTATCCCATTCTTAAAAGTGTTTTCTTAAATATTCTTCATTAATCTTCATTTAAACCAAAGGTGCATATTATCCTTTATGTTTCTATCTCTTTTTAATACTTTCATAAATTTATTTTTTCTTGGGGGAAAAGTTTCATAACATTTCGCCCCTATAATTTAGTTGTTGTCTTTAGTAGCTTAAGTTCAATCTACATCATAACTCACCAAAATTAACCAATTTTAAATAAGTGTTGATATAACACTATTGATATCATAATAAAACTATTTTATTTTATTTCATCTATAATTTTATTTTATAATTTCTTGATCTTATCAATTCTTTCAATTAAAAATTAGATCAAATGGAAATACTTTGCTAATAATTAACATGCTTTTAAATTTATAGATGCAATTTTGCATGAAGTATTTTATGATTTTACAAGGAGCTAATGCAAGTAACTTATATACAAAATATTGTAAATTTTACAACTTGCTCATCCAGGTAAACTCTTATTTTACAAAGATGTCTTCACTAAAAATTGAATAAATTTTTTAGCTTATTATTGCATAACATGTGCTATGAAGTCGCCTATTACTAAAATTAAAAACATTCCAATATGATATTCATGCATTTTGGACTACATGAGTATCAAAGAATCTTAGTCCTATATAATAAAGCACATATACAAGGTTATTGGGTTGATCAAGTCCAATAGCAAAGTACAATATATAAAGATGGCACTAAAATATCCATTAAGCATCTTAAGAAAAAGAAAAAATAATAGGTTATGACTACCAATAGAGCACTTCATAAAAATACTAGGTCCAATATTTCATTTGTTTAAGTAATTAAAGTTATTTAATTTCATTTTAATTTAGGAACAAATTTATATTCAATATATACATATAAAATTTAGTTGTTGTCTCTCCCCTTGTAAAGTTAGGCATGTCCTCATGTCTTATCCCAAGACAATCAATTTATTTAAAAAAAATAAAATATTTTACTATTTAATTAACACAACATTAAATAGTTGACCAATTATGAGTTGTGGAGGTGATCTTAGGGCTTATGGGTAATGGACCCACAATGTAAAAAATATTCATTCTTATGATACAAAAAATGGCTAATGGGAAGTCGTGCTAGGTCTATAGACTCCCAGTTTACTAACCACATCAAAGTTACACCTCCTAATAGCATTGATAAGGTGCCACAAAAATGGTCACAAGGATAGAAAGATGCATTATACTAGGTGTTGTCACATGAAATTGCACCTTGTTGAGCACAAAGCTCAGCATTCCAATGACACAATGGAAACAACCTCAAGTGTGGGACCTTTACACATGAATTTGAATCTCTAGAGAAGCTTGGCTTCCTTTTTCAATCCTAGTGTAATGTGTTGGTCCAACCCAACACATGAAATCCTACCACTAATAGTTCACAAGGAAAAGGGGAGAAGGAGAACATGAAAGGGAAATGGAGCTGATACACCAAGATGGAAATTTTGTTTCTTCTTGACCAATATTACATATATAGTACATCATTGAAGAGGGGAAAGGGGACTTTCACAACTCTCTATTTGGTCAACTTTCAGAGGGATACAAGAAGGTTAGGGTTTCATAAGGCATTGTAAGGAAAGGAGGGTTTCTCAAACCAACAATTGTAAACCATTTAACACAAAAATGCATGCAATAAAATATAATAAACACTTGGACATGAAGGTAATAACTTACTCAGACACAAAAGAGATTAGAAGAGGAAAGCTTGATCGATTTCATTGATGTAGAGGTAAAAACCTAATCTTTACAATAACAGGGATGCAAAAATGGAATTTTGCCAAAGAAAAACCCCAAAGGAGCTAGAGGAAGAACCCTAAAAAATGAATATAGTTTGGCTTTATAGATCAAGCATAACTAAGAAACATAAAATGAACCCTAACCCTAACCATGGTTAGCAATGAAGCCTATGGCGTGAAAGAAGGGATCCCTCCATGAAAATCATGATTAGGCCATAGATCTTTCAATAAAGTCAACAAGAGATAATTAATTAGCATGGGAGCCCATGAAATCCACCTGCAGGAGTTAGAGGGTGTATTTAATGTTGTTCTTGAAGCTCAAGAATCAAATTTGGGCATTCAAAATTCAAATTGAGCATCAAAAATGTCACCCAAAAAAACACATCAAAATCTGTAGGAAGGTCGAGGCATCAAGCTTGAAAAACGCCTTTGTGAGAACATATGAATTAAATGGTTCAAGGGCC
>VDFB02135846.1:0-15756 GCA_007258455.2 Sequoia sempervirens | reverse complement strand
ATAGTCTTGATCATCATCCTCATATTTTGTTACTTTCCACAGAATCAGAGAATGAAATGAGTGGCAGTGATGTGATCTATGTGATGTGGCACTCATGTGACAGTAAAGCTAGACAAGGAGCAAGTTCTCACTTATTCAAAGGAAGCTTGACACTTGTGTTTGCAGGAATGTAGTTACTCACATTGTTGTGGTGTGACATAGGTGATTATGGATTAAAGGAGATCAACTCTTTTAATAGATTGGTGTTTGATAGAGGAAAACACTAGTTCTCCATTTTCATTGGTGGCCCGTGGCCACAAGGAGAAGTTAAAAAAATGATTGAATAAAGAATCTATCACTTAACATTTCAGGAACTTGGTCTACTCTTCTAGAAGATTCTGAATTCTCACTCTATTCACTTAGGAACATACATCCCCAGAAAGAGCCACTTGTAGAACTTTCAAATTTTGCAAATTTAAAGTGCCTATGTTGAAGAACTTGCCCTACACACTCAGAAGTGCACCTAAAAAATCTACCCAAGTGACCTACATTGGAGGGTCCTAATTCAGAGCCACTTAATTTTCATGCCAAATCCCTTGGTCAGCATACTCATTTGAGATACAGTAACATGTATGTTAAATTTCATCCTCCAATAATGAGTTTTGATAAGGTTTTGAAGAGAAAAGCTTGAGGGTCAGTAACATGTATGTTAAATTTCAGCCTCCAACAATGAGTTTTGATAAGGTTTTGAAGAGCAAAGCTTGAGGTTTCTGGGAATGTTTTGTTGTTTGCAAACTCTCAGTGCTATGAAGTAGATTCTTGTTTGAGTGGATATTTCACAATTGTATGATTGTCATGGAAAATGGATTGGTTCCTTGCATTCCTCCCACATTTGTATGCTCCTTGGTCCGATTTCAGAGCCACACAATCACATTTGATATTTTTACCAAGTCAAAAGCAAATGCATTTTGTTTTGATTTTACACCTGCCTTTCCAAAATGTTTCAAGGAGGTCAAGTTTGACCCTGAATATCTTGTGATGAATGATGATTCAAGGAAATCCCTCTTGCACACATACTTAGTGGACCTAAATGAGCTAGTGTGTCCAGTGGCAGTTACCTAGGAGATGATTTGGTATTTTTTCAAAGTGGCAACTTGGTGAGCCCTAGTTGGTTTCTAATAGGTGCAATTGCAGAAATGTGTAAGTGAGCCACTTTGGCAGTGAATATCTTGCACCTTAGGATAAATTCTTTTGACTACAGCTGGGTCAAAATGGGTGTTCCAAAAAAGTTTCATAATTTTCAATTCTAAAGGAAACCCATTTCTTATTTTGGTCCAAAACATCTCCAACTCTATTCTTGTCAAAATTGGAGATCATTAGATGCATTAGTTTAATGCATTTAAATTGTAGCAAAGGCATTCAACAAACTAGTTTACAAACGAGGTCCCAAAAATATTTCAACAATGATTTTTTTGAGGAAATGAATTTTCTATAAATAATTTATTATGTCCCTACACAAATTTTTGCAGCTCTAGGTGTCTTGGTTTGCTCGCAATAAATTTTCCCTATTTAGGTTGCAACCGAAATTAAATTTTCTCTATTCTTTAATGTTTTGATGCAATATATTTAAATTTTTTTGTGTTTTAAATATTATGAAAGTGAGATTTAACGTGAATAGAGGAATTATTAGGGAAAATTGAATATTATAAATTTAATAAAGTTAATGTAAGGCATTGACACATTTTAAATCCATTGGTTGAACCTAGTTTAATGATAGGATATCTATTGCAGTTTTATATCTGACTCCATGGCCCATGATTAGGTAGTGACCTATCACAAAGCCTAAGAAATTTTTAGAAACAATCCAAATCATATTAAATATCTATTGCTTTAGTCATTTTTCTTTGTTCTTTAAGTTACATCTACTCCATATATATTCATGATATTTGAAAGAGTATAGAGGGTGAATTTGAGAGAATTTCATCTATTAGCCCTCTATGTGTTTGAGATGAAGATATTTAGGTTATGTGTTCTCATCAATGTTCAATGCAAATGGGATTATGCTTGAACCTAGTAGAATATGAAATACCCATCACTCATATACCTGAGAACTATCCACTTTCATAGGTTTGTAGTTTGTTGTTTGGCATAATTTTATCATGCATTCAGGCCTATAATTAGGAACACCCTCCCGAGTCCTATGGAGCTCAAAGTGCAGAAGGCTTTCATAGCCTTTGTCATTGGATTTTATTGTCTTCAACTTGTTGATAGTGAATATTCCTTTTCCTAACTATTGTATCCCCTCGGTTAGGAATTGTGTTTCTCCTTAGGGTTGAAGGTTGCAAGAAAAACAACCAACACTAATCATGGAATCCAGAGGCCTTATCATTCCATTGGGCATGAATTTATGAGGGTAAAATAAAACATGTGCAACTACACTATATGAATGCATGAAAGATAAGAGAATACATTCCCTTAAGGATAATTTAGGGTGTGCAAAGCACTTATGCAAAACAAAACATTTACAATATATACATTGAAGCTCAAAACTTATCAGAAATAAGGTTTGAGATGAATTCCATTTACTGAGATTGGGAGAATCTTACCATCCAACCTAGAAAAATGGAATGCATTGGCCTCCCTCTTGGAACACTCTATGAATTTACTTTGTTTTCAAAATTTCTTTTCACCTATGCTTGATGTTTTTCTATGACTTGCATAGATTTGTTCCTCATCACCCCTAGTTCCAAGAGCTCAACCAACCTTATTGTCATAGCATCATTTTCCTCTAACTCTAGCTAATGTGCCCAAATAAGGGAAACAAACTCCAATGATAATGGTAACCCTACTTCCCTTCCATAAACTAACATGAAAGGAGAATTAAAAATTGCTCTTTTATGAGTAATTCTATCAATGGGCTGCTTCAAATCTTCTTTATTTAGTTGAATTAGAATAGTTGATATACTTTCTTCACCTCCAAAAATATAAAGAATGAAATCCTTGTCATAATTAGGATTGAAAAGGGTAGGAGCCTGAGAATTTTCTTGTTTGATAGCCTCAAAAATGTCTTTACCTTCTTTGGTCTACTGAAGACCATATTTTTCTTCAGCATAGAAGTAAGAGGCTTTACTAAAGCAACAAGGTTTGGAATGAACCTGCTGACAAAGTTAATTGTGCCTAAGAAACTCTGTAATTCTTTCTTGTGACTGGAAAGTGGGATGACTAAGATATATTTTACTCTTGTAGGATCAATGAACAAGCCATCCTTTGAAACAATATGCCCAAGAATCTTTCTCTGATTAGTAGTGAAGACACATGTATTTGGATTTAGGGAATGCCATATTCCCTACATTTATGAAATAATTTCTCAAGGTGACTAAAATGGTCACTTGCATGCTTTGCAAACATTGTGATATCATCCAAGTAAACACAAAAAAACTATCTAAACACACCTTAAAATTCCATATCCATGGTTCTCTAAAAAGTGGCACCTACATCAGTTAGACTAAAAGGCATTTTACAATAAGCATAGGTGCCCCACTTTATAGTAAATGTTGTCTTATGCTAATCATATTCTCGTATCAGAATTTGGTTGTATCTTGAATAACAATCCAATAAGGAAAACCTTTATGAACGACTGAATCTTTGTAAGATTCTCTCCATGGAGGGAAGGGGATAATGATCCTTTAGGGATGCTTTATTTAGATCCCTAAAATCTACACAAAGTCTTATCTCCCCATTTTTTTTGACAAGAACAAGATTTGCAACCCATAAAGAATGCTTGATGGGAAAAATTATTCTAGCTTCAATCAATTTGGCCAACTCCTTTCTCATCAAAGGCTCAATCTTAGGATTTATAGGCCTTTGTTTTTTCCTTACAGGTTTGGCATAAGGATCTAATTCAATAGTATGTTGGGAAAGGCCTAGGTCAAAACCTTTTAAGTCTTCGTAAGTCCAAACAACTACATCATTGTATCTATTGCAAAGATCTATGAAATCATCATGTTTAGTGGTAAAGCATACCTTTCCCAAGTTTAGATACTTGACCTCTAAAATTTCAATTAGTTTGAAGTCACCCTTCTTTGTAGCTAATTTCATATTTTTTTGCTTTAACTGATCATTAGGCTTGAAAATACCTTCAAGGGTGGGGTAGCTTGTTTCTACTCAGCTGCACAATCTGATCACCATACTTATTTTGTAGCTTGGACTAATTTATTTCAAAAAAATTATCTCATATTTTAGAAAATTCACTATCTATTGATTATTCTCAAAGAATTTCCAATGATCTTGATTATCCAAAATAGTAGGCATCACCACAAGTCTGATAAGCTGCTCCTTTTTACTTATAATATGTGTTGGTATGTCAAACTTAGCACCAACTGTTGCAAGTCTATCAACGTGTTTATTCTAATTTCTTGGAGTTGTTTGGATATGAAAACCTTAAAAACCCTCAATTAAATCCCAAACCCTATGCTTCTAGGGTTTGAGTAGATTATTCTTGGTTGAGCTTTGAGTTTAGAATTAATGGAAAACCAATTCACTGTCACCAAAAGTCTATAACAATTTGATGTTCCTTTTTTGTGCAAGTTGGATACCTTGGATGGGTGCTTCATACTCAACCATGTTGTTAGTGCAACTAAATTGAAGCTTGAAAGAGAAATAATACTTCTCCTTGCTCAGAGATACTAGCATTACACCAGCACCAACACCATTCCTATTTCTAAAACCATAAAAAAAAATTTGCTAGAATTCCACAAAATCTTTTTGATCTTTTATGACATTGGGGATAGTAATATTCTCTTCATGAATGCAATAAGTGCCAAGAAAAATCTCTTTTATTTCAACTTCAGTAAGTGGGTCAAATTGTAAATCACTACTCCATTCATCTAACAAATAATTAGGGACCTCCCTTATTATATTGGAATGCTCATGAACAACACACTCTTCCTTTTTCTCATGCAACATACAATTCATGTTTATTGGACTAGGAGTGTAAGGTTCGAGATGATCTTTTGCTATGGAATCAGATTTGATGGTTGGTTTAGTGCCATATCTAGTTCTAAATAACATGTGAGAACAATCAACATAAAAATAACCAACCTATCTTAGTTGTGAAATCCCTAGATAAGCAAATTGAAAAATGAGTAGGGAGGTCTATGACTGAAATTTCTTGCAACACATCACAACTAGGACATGCATGTCAGGACATCTTTAAGTTTTTAATTACTCCCATTGTATTGAAAATAGTTCCATCCGATTGTAAAACTTTTATAGCCACCAATTCATACTTCATACTAAGCATGTCAGCAATCCCCTTAGGCATAAGAGAACTACTTGCCCTTGAATCTATCATACAATTATGCAATATATGATTTCCAATAATTAAAGAAAGATAGAAGGGAGGTGGCTTATTGATTTTTCTTGAATTCCATTCCTTTTTGGGTTGCACCAGGTTGGTTGATGGAGTAGTCTGCTCTTTTCCTTGTACACCATCCATTTGTTTATGTTCCTTTAAATCCTGCGATAGAAAATCCCTTTGCAATGGGATAGATAGAGCCTCCCACATAGTAACATTCAAATTCTCTTTCTTCATTTTCTCCACTATGTTAAAAGGAAGCTGGTTGGGTTTAGAAGGAACCTTTAGAATAGGGTCTATTCTTGTTGCTTGTGAAATCTTAGGTTGTTCCAACACTTGTTTAGGCCTATTAATAGGTCGAGTTGATTGTGGAACATCTTATATTCTACCTGTTAGTCCATCATTTGTACTTGGTTGAGTTTGTTGAGAGATTGATGCTTTCCCGACCATGGAAGATGCACCACCCTCCATTGTTCTTTTCTTTGATCTTATATTTTAGGCTATTACATCAACATCTACTTGATTTACACCACAAAAATCTTCTTGACCCCAAATGACAAATGAGGATTCATCACATGTATGATTTTGATTACTAGCAGTCATTTGGCTTGTGCCAACTTGCTGCTTTGAAGTAAAGGTTTCATTTTGAGCTACCAAAGTTTGCACAAACTCTCCATTTTGACAAATTTTTTTATTATGAGCTTGCTCACAAGGGTAGCACAATTCTTTCTCTTGTGCTAGATTATTTTGCACTAGGACCAAAGCCTTAGGATTGTTGGTAGCAAATGTATGCATGTTATTCATGGGATTAGTATGATTCCACTGATTTTTTCCTTGGTAAGGTGGCCAATTTTATTGATAACCCTGATTTTGAGGCTGATAGAGCCTATTATTCTCAGCTGGCTGCCTCTTTATTGGAACTAGCTCATTATTCATACTTCAGAGCAATGTTTTGTAAATCTTTTGGAAGTGCAAAAAAATTAGAAGGTTGGATTGTGGAAGCCACTGGAGTAGGAGCCACTAGAATAGGGGCCACTATTGGCTGTGAAGGAAGCTCTTGAAATAAATGCATTGGTGGCCTAAGATCTATCTTCCTAGCCTGAATTAAATAATTTTCTGCCCTTATGGAAACATCATATGCATCTAGTAAGGTAGAACCACCCATTGATTGAATCATAACAAATATATCACTATTAAGAGCTCTTAAGAAATATAGGAAAGTGTGCTTGAAAGAAGGCTTGACCAAAATAGGTATTCTATCCCAAATCTTACAGAATTTGTAATTGAAATCACTCATGAACTCATGAGGTGCTCTTTTAATTGTGGTTAGCTATTCAACTAGGGATAAGTGGTCATTCTTTTCTTCAAATTTTTTACATAATTTATCCCCTAACTCATCCCAATTATGAATGGTGTTAGGTGGGAGACCCCTACACCATTGCAATGCTTTACCTTTCAATGAAGTATCAAGTAATCTAATAGCCACATTGTCTTCTTTTACATCATGCACTAAGCATATTTTTACCACATCTATAATGTGCTCTACTAGAGTTGTAGATGTTTCACCAATAAAATGGGGAATACTCTTGAGCGAGTTGACTAGTATGTCATCCTTTTGGGCCAAAATTAATGGGCTACCACTAGTAAAAGACACAAAGGGCTGATTTCTAGGTAAATACATGTGGAATAATGCCCCATTTGTATGGGTAGCAAGTTTTCTAGTTTGGAATAATCTACCCATAGGTGGCATAGATTGAGTTCTAAGAGGACTTGTATTGCTTAATTTCTTATTAAAGGTGAAAAAGATTGTCTACTTCTTCTAGAAGTGGAAAAATAGAGTTGAATATACTAAAAATTACCTTTCAAAGAAGATCTTGTTTGAATCCTTAGCATGGAATTGCAGGTCTGATCTTGAACTAGGAGTTCTAAGTAACAACAGAGTCACCAATTTGTATGTAGAGTCATCCCTTGATTGAAGATTCTCCAAGTAATTGTTTGAGAGCCTTTTCAAGGCTGGAATGTTGAGAGTTGCACCACTCTCTCAACCTAAGTGAAATAAAACTTCTTCTATTCCTACCGGGCGTGCCAAAAACTATTGTCACATAAAACTACACCCTACTGAACAATAGTTCAGTGTTCTAATGACACAATGGAAATGACCTAAAGGTGTGGGAATTTGCAAATTGAGGTCAATTCTCTGGAGAAGGCCAACTTCCTCTTCTAAACTAAATGCAATTGTGTTGGTCTAACCCAACATAATGAAAAAACTAAAGTTAACCTACTCTAACATATCACAAAGGAAAAATGTAGAAAGAGACATGAAATGTGAAAGAAGGTGATGCACCGAATTTAGAGTTTGTTCCTTCCTACTTGAGAATAGCATAATATGCCAAAGAAACAACTAAAACACCCACTCAAATACAAAGGTAAATGAATTTTACTCAAACATACAAGAGGTAATGGTGATAATAGTTGAATTTTATTGACATAAATCTTGAAGTAACCTTTACAATGGTAGAATGCAATAGTTGCAAGTTTGCAAGAGAAAAATCTCTGAGGGGCCAAAGGAAGGATCCCAAATAAATATACAAGTGTTTCCTTTATAATTCAAGCATAACTTAGAGGAACAATAACTCAAATCCTAACCCAGCTAGGGTTAACAGTCAAAGAGATATGATCAAGGAAATATCTACTCATGAAAACCATGCCAAGAGAGCCTGGAGAGAACGAACCCTACATACCATTCACCCTACCATAAATATTTGCTTGAAATTTTTCCAAATCCCCCACAAAATCAAGGAAATGGCTAAGGGATTGTAAGAAAGAATGAATTAGCAATAATGAATGAGTATGGCCACCAAAAATCCAGTTGGATGAGTTAGAGATTACATTAAAGTTGGCGTTGAAGCTGTAAAAATTAGATCTGATAGTTGTGGAGTTGTTGAACAATAACTTCTGCAAATCTACCATGAATAGGAGAAATCGACCATTAAAGTTTGAAAACTAGCCATCAGATTGATTATGGATGACTGAGATCAAATCCTTAATAAAAAATTAAAATATGATCATTGATCGTAGGGGAATCATGATCAACGACTATCGCATAGCCTCACAACATCACCAAGGAAAGAGCTCCATAATCATAAACCGTCATACTGTGGTAGAGTGGGGAACAAATCACCACCCCTTGAGGAAGAAAAGCATGAAGAGCAATAGAGCGGTAACAACCTACCATACCACGAGAAAAAAGATTAAGAAGAGCAGTAGTGCAATAACAACTACCATATCACTATGAAGAATGAAGAAGCTTGTAGTATAGCGGGGAAGAACCTTCCATCTCATGATAAAGAGTGGAAGAGCTTGTGGTGTAATGGGGAATAACACACCACCCCGTGAGGAAGAGGATTAAGAGCCAACAATAGAGAAATAAGTCCCACTGTCTTGCGATGAAGCAATAAGGAGCTTTTAGTATAGTGGGGAACAACCTACCATACCGCAAAGGAAGAAAAGAAAGATGAGTAGTAGAGTGGTGAGCCAGAAGAGATTAATCCCGTAGTACCATACATTGAACATTTAAAGCCTACAATGTAGCGGTAAGAATCTCGCTACCCTGCAATGAAGTATGGAAGAGCCTGCAGTATAGTAGTGTACATTGAAGGTTGAAATTTGAAATAAAAAAGGAAAAAAAAGAAGAGGAGAGGGATTGAGGGGTAAAGGGTAAGGCTGAAGGCCAAACTTGAAACACTTAGAAGAAAAAAGGGAAGGAAGAGAAGAAGGATAAGAGCAATGGAGGAAGCAAGAAAGATGGCCCATGTGTATCTCTCAGATTGGATATCAGTGATGGGACATAAAAGGGTTGCATAAAAAATGACAAGGCCCTTAGGTCTCATATGAAGGGTATCCAAACCCTTCAAGACTTATTTCATAGACCCATAATGTGCATTTTTTCTTGTGAGGCTTTCGCTGCTCAATTTGGTTTTCAAAACCAAGACTATGAAACCTATGACAACCTCATGAATGCCATTTCAATTGATATGTGATGAGTATTTTAAATGATACTTTAAATATGTTCACAAAGACTTTATTATATTGTTAATTAACAATGTTGACAGTAGAATATATGCTTTTATGTTTGCTTGTTTTACTTTATATTTAACTAATTAATTGGAATATATTAGAAATAATATCTTGCACTGAATGTGTCTCTTTTAATGATGTTAATGAAGAAATAACTATACAATTTGAACTCTTTGTTGTCACATTAGAATCCTATTTTTGAGGATTTCATTCAGGTGATTAAATGCTTACTTCATGACGTGGATTTGTTAAAATATTTATTTAATAAATGTGGAATCAATCATGCTCCTGATCACTCCAGCTAGATACTGATTCACCATAATTTCAAATCGACTTCTCTAGTTAGTTGGGAAACTTCTTGTTTCAACTATTATGTGGTAGAATTCTCTTTGATATGTTCAATTCTATTTCAATTTTAGATTTTTGTTTTGTATCTTGGTGGTTCGTTCCATGATTTTGAATTCAAATAAGGGATATATCTATAAATATCCATCTTTAGGGATCGTAAGGAGTTAGATAATTTTCTGCTTGATATTGTCATGACTGTACTATGCACTTTTGTTCCATTTCCCTATTTGGGCCAATTTTAATGCAAATAAGAAGTTAATATGAATCTAAGTGTTAAAGGTCCCACTAGAAGGAGAGTAGGGCCTGCTCGATCGAAGGAGGTGATTTGGTGTTGTATTCTTTTGATTCAGTTAATTTTTGTTCACTTTGTATCAAGTGAAAAGTTAAGAATCTTGATTTCTATTTAATCATTGTTAGTAACTACATCTATTCATACTTTTTAGATTAGTTCATTGTGTTTTTAAAGATAGTTTATTATGCTCCATTGTAGATTAACATTTATTTGTTTACTTTAGATTTGAAAACTATTCATAGGAATTAGACTTAATAACTATTTTCAAATGCATGATGGTTTTGGTAGAGGTAATAACAATGACTGATGGGAAGATAAAACCAAAGCTTATTTGGAATTCATTCATGGAATTTAACGTTTTTGTTTTCTAGATTAATATTTATTTTTTTGTAAACATAAAATAGACATTCTTTTCAAGTAAAATAAGAATATAATTTAAATTTTGAATTTTAGATAAGTGTGAATGTGGTAGATTCTCAACTTCTCCATTAAATCAAATTGATCTCTATGAAATTTGTGAGAAACATCATGCAAAATGTTCTTTTAGCCTCTGACTTGGAGTTAAGAATCATCTGAAGAAACAACCTATAGTAGAGGAAGAGCTTAATTATGTTAGGAAGAGATCTTAGAATATAGGGTATAATGCTAATCAAGGGAAATATGGTCCCAAAACTAATTGGAATCAAAATCCTTGGCCAAATGCAAACCAATGGACTCCTCCCTACCAAACACAACCACCACCTACATTCTAGGGTCAACTTGAATGGATGAATTCTTAGTGGAACCAATCACATTGGTAATCAAATCAGCCATAGTGGTAGCTGAACTAGCCATTGTGGAAAAAAAAATCAAAAACAATTTCAACTGTGGAAAAATCAGGGGCCAAGGCATCCTTGGGCATAGTCACCTTCATTAGTCACTAGTCCTAATCCTATTAATGAACAAGTAAATCAACCTTAGCTTCTAGTGCAACCTGTTTCAAATCCAAAAAACAATCATAATGATTCAAATTCTCCTGCTCTGAATGTAATAGATTTCAACGATTTTCAATGAAGGAATCATAATGTCACATCCATACCAAGTGCTAAAGATTAGGAGGGTGAGAAGGAAAAATATTATTCAAAGGAAAAACAAAACTCTGATGATGTACACAAAGTTAATCAGGAACCTTACCCTGAGCATTTGAAAATAGAACAAGTAGCTCCTAACATTACCCAACCAAATTATATGAATGTGGTAGATTCTCAACTTCTCCATGAATTAAAAAAGATCAATATTGAGATACCATTATTACAAGCCATTAAAGATATCCCATAAATAAATCAATTGGTTAAGTGTCTTTGTATGAAAACACCAGGTTGGAAGAAGAAATTACCTCCTACAATACAAATAGGAACCAATTTCACTAATTTTTTGTCAGGAATATTACTCCCTCAAAAGTATAATTATAGTGGTAGTCCTGTGATAACTTTGAGTATTGGAGGAATTGAGATAACCAATGTTCTAATTGATTTGGGAGTAGCTATCAATGTTATCACATTAGACATTGTTGAAATGTTGGGTATGGCAAGTGTTCAACCTACAATAACTATTTTACAGTTAGCAAATCAATCTACTTCCAAACCTTAAGGTGTTATTGAAGACATCATGGTTACCATTGATACATGGGATTATCTAGTTAACTTTATAGTTCTTAAAGCTAGGAGGGATTTTGGTTATCCAATTATCTTAGGTAGACCATAGTTAGCTACTGCAACAACATTAATAGATTGCATATCAAGAAGTATGATAATTTCTAATGGTTAGAAAAAGGAGTTGTCACTTTATCCTCTAGCCCAACCATCATTTTATCCTAATGGTTACCATTGATACATGGGATTATCTAGTTGAATTTCTAGTTCTTAAAGCTAGAAGGAGGGATTTTGGTTATCCAATTATCTTAGGTAGACCATAGTTAGCTACTGCAACAACATTAATAGATTGCATATCAAGAAGTATGATAATTTCTAATGGTTAGAAAAAGGAGTTGTCACTTTATCCTCTAGCCCAACCATCATTTTAGCCTAATACTTAACTTTGGGTCGATGAGGATATAGAGTCATCTAAGGATATGGTGTTGTAGAATTGGACATTGTTGCTTTGGTAGAACATGTCAAGGAATATGAAGAACAAGATCCTAATTCTAAAAAGATTGGTCAAGTAGAGAAGAAGAAAAATTGTCAAGGAATGTTACATCAACAAAATTCACATCCATGTCCCCTGAATACACTTGTTGGGGATCCACTTGATTCTAAGAATGAGATGAAATAAATTATAGTAGCAGGGGATAAGCCTCTTTTCATTAATTCATCCTTATCCCCCTCATAAGAAAAGGAATTAAAGAAAATTTTGGAAAATCATACTGAAACATTTGCTTGGGAATGTAAAGACATTAGAGGAATTCACCCTTCTATTTGTTATCATCATATTTATATTGAATATTTTAAGCTGGTAAGGCAAGGTTAAAGAAGGATCAATATCTTTCTTTGAGATTTAATAAAGCAAGATAAATTTTTTTTTGCTAAAAGTGGGGTTTATTTATCCAATATCAGATAGTCAATAGGTTTCCCCAATGGTTATTGTTTCCAAGAAAAATGGAAAATGGCATGTATGTGTGGATTATAGAGAATTAAACAAAGCCATTAAAAAAGATCATTTTCCTTTTCCATTTATTAATCAAGTACTTGATAACCTAGGTGGTAGTAGTTATTTCTCTTTCCTAGATGAATTTAGTGGGTACAATTAGATCCAAGTGGATCCTAAGGACCAGGATAAGACTACCTTCACATGTCCTTGGGTTATGTATGCTTATAAAGTTCTACCATTTGGACTATGCAATGCACCAACCACTTTTCAGAGAGCTATCCTAGCCATTTTTTCAGATTTAACTACCTCATGTGTGGAAGTATGTATGGATGATTTTACAGT
Source organism: Sequoia sempervirens (assembly GCA_007258455.2). Lineage (NCBI taxonomy): Eukaryota > Viridiplantae > Streptophyta > Pinopsida > Cupressales > Cupressaceae > Sequoia > Sequoia sempervirens. The sequence goes on along the minus strand of VDFB02135846.1, from coordinate 2,737 downwards.
TCATGCACAAACATTTGAAGAAGTAATTGAAAGTTTGAATAAGGTTTTGCAAATATGAAGGATAATAGGTTATCTTTGAATCATGAAAAGTGTTCCCTCATGATGACAAAAGGGATTGTTCTAGGACATCACATTTCAAAATAGGGAATAGAAGTTGATCACAAGAAAGTAGAAATCATTCAATAGATTGAGATCCCTAAAAGTCAAACCGATGTTCTCATTTTCTTGGGAATGCTGGTTACTACAAAAGATTCATTGAAGTGTTTATTAAAATTGTTGAACCTTTATTCACATTTCTCAAGAAGGATGTGGAGTTCTTATGGACAAGCGATTGTCAAAAATATTTTGAAACAATTAAACATGCCTTAACTACTTGTCCAATTATCAAAGGACCTGTTTGGGGAGATCCATTTCATATACATACTGATGAATCCAACTTTGCTATAGGTGCAATTTTGGTACAAAAAGATGAGAATGAAGCAATGTGCACTATCTACTATGTTAGTAAAAATTTGAATCCTACCGAAAGGAATTACACAACAACTGAAAAAGAGTTAGTTGTAATATATGAAATTAATAAATTTAGGCACTATATTATTGGTTACAAGGTATTCATTCACACAAACCATGCTGCTATTAGGTATGTAATAAATAAATTTGTGGTGGGTGGACGAATTATAAGATGGCTATTATTGTTGCAAGAATTTGATGTGACCATTATAGATAAGCGGGTATGTGCAGGATAATGGGGGTCCAAACTAGGCCTCTAAGTGGTGATGAAAATTGAAAAAATCAAAGTTAGGCAACTTGACATAAAAATTTGAATAGGTTATTAACATAATTTGAAAAATATATAAGAACAAAATTTGTAGCAAATTGAATGTAGTTTCTAGGATCCTAGTCCTTTGTTTGGAAAAATTAAATTGGTTTGAGAAAATTTGAAATTTCAATGTTGTGGTACTAAATTTTTAGGAAAAAGATAAGAAGTAGGTGTATGTCTGACCACCCTAAGTAGAAGAAAAAAATCTTTTTTTTTCTGATTTTTTCAATATAAGTAGAGGACACATGCCCGAATGTGTTGGATTTTTTTTGTAATTTTTTTCCATGGAAATAATTAGTTATGATTTTTTTATTATAACTTTTCAAAATTATTAAAACATTTGTCTCTGATAACAATAACTTGGTAAAAAATTTATGAAATTCAATTTTTTTTATCCTATAGTATGCAAAGCATAGAATGTGGTATATCTTGTAGATTCAAAAAATGTCAAGTAGTTTGAAAGTTATAGAAGTTTTTCAATCAGCCTATAAATCATGACCTTAGACGTAATGTAGGTAGAAAATCAATACTAATTATTTATTAAATTCAAAATAAGACAAAAGTTATTTTGGTGGAAAGATGACAATTTTTTATAGAAACCCTTTTTTTAATGAAATTTGGATTAAAAAAAGTCGTCAGCCACAAGGGAGAACTTCAGAAAACTAAAAAAAAAATTCAAAACACGTTTTTTAGGTTGAGTTTCTAGGTTAGGCAATTTTGAACCAAATGCCAAGCCAATATCCGTTTTGAAGACCTAAAAAACCCTCTTTAGTAAAATGGGCATAACTTTTGTGTTTCTTATGAAAATTTCAACTTTTTATAGGCATTGGAAAGGTGATTGAAAGCTCAATGTAATGGAATAGGTGGTGTTTCTATATTGTACACAAAAAATTAATTATAATCATTTAAACTTCATATTTCATTTTTGAAACATCAAATTCTCACTACTTTCACATACAAAATATTTCATTTAAACACGTATCTCAAAATACTTGAAACATTAGAAAAAGTAGTGAATAATGAAATATTTATATTTTTTGTAGCAAGGAGATGATCAAATCTTCATAAATCATCATATCTCTCTATCCCTTTCTCTACCTCTCTATATATTGCTATGTCTCCCTTTAAGTTGTAGACCTATCCCTCCCTCCTTTCTTCTCTCTTTTTCCCTCTTTATACCTATCTTTCTCACTCTATCTCTTCTTGAGATCTAGACCTATCTTTCTACCTCTAACTCCATCCTTTCTCTCTCTCTCTACCTCTCTCTTAGGTCCCTCCCACTCCCTCTCCCTCTCTATATCTCTCTCCCTCTCCCTCTCACTCTCTCCATCTCCTCTCTCCATCTGTCTCTATCTCTCCCTCCCTTTTAAGTTTCTCTTCCTCTTAAGCCTCTCAGGTCTCTTTGAATCCCTCTTTCCCTCTTTGGTCTCTCTATCTTAGGTCTCTCCCACTCCCTATCTCTCTTTGTTCTCTCCCACTCCATCTCTCTCTCTCTCCCTCTCAAGTATCTCTCCCTCTCCCTCCCTCTCCCTCCCTCTATCCCCCTCTGTCCCTCTCAAGTCTCTCTCTCTCTCTCTCTCTCTCTCTCTCTCTCTCTCTCTCTCTCTCTCTCTCTCTCTCTCTCTCTCTTCACTTCTCAAGGTGTCCCTACCTTAATTTCTCCATTTCCCTCTCTCTCCATCTCCCTCTCTCTCTCTCTTAATCTATTTGAAGCTTCTCTCCATCTTATGTCTCTCTCTCTCTCTCACACACACACACTCCATCTCAGGCCTCTCTCTCCCACTCTCTCTCTCCTCTCTTCCTCCCTCTCTCCCTCTCAAGTCCCTATCCCTCTCCCTCTCTTCCTCTATCTCTCCCTCTCTCCCTCTCAAGTTTGTATCCCTCTCCCTCTCTCCCTCTATTTATTTCTCTCCCTCT